>JAFMOC010000673.1:62500-95000 GCA_019802505.1 Corydoras sp. C115 | reverse complement strand
CCCACAATCCTCAGCTTTTTACAAACCTCACAATAATTCAGTTTCATCAGCAAACCTTTCAGATTAAAGTCTTTAAATTCTTCTCCTGATGAAACCAGCTTCACTGACCTGAGGACCTGAGGTCACTGAGGTCACTGAGGACCTGAGGTCACTGAGGACCTGAGGTCACTGAGGTCACTGAGGACCTGAGGTCACTGAGGTCCGGTTCTGAGACGCTTCATCAGAACTCACCAAGCAGAAAATACTGATTGTCATTTTTATGTTTTATTCGTGCTCAATAATTTACATATCAATCTTTAAAGCATGGAGCAGGCCTCGCGGTACCGACTCTCTCTCCACAGGGTTCTCCACAGGGTTCTCCATGGGGTTCTCATGAGCAGAACTTAGTTCTGAACGTACAGCAGAGCAGGAACTCAACATGCTGTCAGCATCGTGTTTACTGTGATGACTGAGTCTGTGTAGTGATGATGGTGATGGTGATGATGGTGATGAGGATGATGATGATGATGATGATGATGATGGTAATGATGATGATGATGATGATGATGATGATGATGAGGATGATGAGGAGGATGATGGTGAGGATGAGGGTTTGTTTCACAGCTAAAGGATTTAAATAATTTGAAGTTGGTTAATCTTGATTGGGTTACGAGACGCGGCTGGGCGGAGTCTAATCTGAGTGCCGTGTGCAGGGTCATGTGATCTGATGGTCTGTAACAGAGTTCACAATCCAGTATTTTATTTCAGATCAAAAAGCCTTTGTTCATGGACCTCCTGTATAAATATTACTGCTGAAGGCCACCAGGGGGCGGTGAGGAGTCCTGTCTCTTTATTTCTTTATTCCTTTGAAGTCTCAGTTTAAAGGTGTTTTTGCAGAACGCTGACGCAGAACGTATTGTGGAGTTCTGTTTGATTGGTACGGTGCCCGCCGGTCACATGACCACCGGGTTGGCGCCGGCTTTGCTTTGGGGTTCTGATTTTGGGAGCGGTTCCGAGTGATCGGCTGTCTGCACCGGTTCTGTTTCCACTCTGAAATACTGCAGAACAAATGGTTCAACCAAAAGACCACGCCCACTGCCGAGGAACCGAAGGAACCAGGAACCTCCCCCCGCTCCACCCGCAGTGGTTCACTCATCCACACTGAGAAAGGTTCTCTTTATGGGTTGGTCACTTGGTTCTCAGCATGTTCAGGTGATGGACGGTTCCCCGTCTGCAGAGGAGAGAAGGTTCCACCTGGACCAGTGATGGATGTTCACCTCAGATCACATGACCCCACAGACAGACTGTTGAAGGTGGAGGTGGGAGGTGCTGCCGCAGTGTGGATGGGGGGTGATGTCTCGGGTGGTGGACCTTGCAGGGTGGAGGGGGTGGTGGCGCCTCCTGCAGTCCCAGGGTGACGCGTGTGTCTGTTCTGTAGAGCTCCGTCGCTGCAGAACGCCGTCGGTCGGGGGCCGGACTCAGGACCTCCACTCAGACGCTCTCTGCGCTCAGCGCGCGGACGATCTCCGGGCCGTGGGCATCGGGGTGGGGGGGGCATTCGGGCACATCACCTTTAACACACAGACGGATGACCCGCAGCCAGCGCAGCTTCAGATCCTCCGACTCGGCGGCGAAGCTGTGCACGGACTTGGACTGGAGCAGACGGAAACTAGCGGGGGGGTCTGCGGGGCGGGGCGCGTCCTCCACCATGTACCCCACCAGAGGGATGGTGGACTGCGCCTTCACGTCCTGCAGGGCGAGCGAGAGAGAGAGAGAGAGAGAGTTTAACAACACCATTAGAACTGGAACCACAGGAACCACCACAAAGTCACACCCGTAAGGTTCCTACACTTAATCATGAACTACACCACGTCCACAGAACGGAACCGTCCGCTTCACAGGACGGCCGGAGGACGGTTCCTGGTTCCCACATCAATGTGGAACCAGCACAAGGAAATAAAAGGTTCCTGCTGGTGCAGTACCACCTCAGAGCAGGTCTTTAGGAAGAGGAACCGTTTTTAGAAGGTGGAGGTTCTCCGTGAGGTTCTTTAAGTTGAAATGAATCCATGTTCAGAGTTAACGTTCTTTTGAAACTCGGACCGAACGACGTTCTGATTCAGAGAGAACAAAAGCAGAAGAACTACTTCCTACATCAGAACCATTTCCTGTTTAATGTGTGATCATGTGATTGCATTAGGAGCTAAACGGGGGGGGGGGGGGGGGGGGGTTCTCTTCACCTGTGGAGCTCCGTACAGGTACAGCACCAGCGCCTCCTTCTGAGGAATGACACACCAGACCTTCTGCCAGGGTCGGTTCCTCTCGCAGTGCTGCAGGAACCCGCAGATGATGCTGCTGCCGCAGAACTGCGCCGCCTCGATCTGAGGAACACAGAACCTCCATGAAGATCAACCCCAGAAGAACTGAGCCCTGCTGCACAGAGGAACCGGGTGGTTCCACATCAGGTTCAGATCTCCTGATGGTTTCTTTAGAACTGTTCCTGTGTGAGGTTCTAAAGCAGCTGAACACCAGACCAACGTCTCCAGAGAAACCTGTGGAAGGCATCGGAACCACGAGGAGCATTTAAAGACCCTTCGGTACGGAGAGACCGGAAACAGCAACACCTCCTGAGGAGCAAACGAGGAGTTCACCGAGGAGAACCCAAAAGATCACCACCAAACGTTTGCTCTGAGCGCTCGGCGTGATGTCAGAGCAGGGGGTGGAGCCTGTGCCCGGTGCTCCGCGTCTGCTGGGGATGAGGTGGGAGGACGTACCTCCAGGATGCCTTTCTTCTTGCCCTCCTTGTCCTCGCTGTCCGAGCGTCCCGTCAGGACGCAGTAACAGTCCCGACACACTTTGTTCATCTTGTTGCCGTCGTACTCCAGCGGCGCCTTGTTATCCGAACACTTTCCACAGACCACCTGAGATCAGAGGAGGCGGGTCAGTGGGTCGGTGGGTCAGTGGGTCAGTGGGTGACCGCGATCCGGCGGCGCAGCGTGCAGCACCGATGTGCGGCGGGACTTACGTAACCGCAGGCTCTGCAGTGATGCCTCCGGCGCGTCAGAGCGTTAAAGGGCTCTCTGCACTTCATACACATCGTCACTTCGTTATCCCGAATCCAACGAGGCGCCCTCTTCCCCAGCTCCGATATCTGAACACACACACACACACACACACACACACACACACACAGGTGAGGGCTCTGAGACACAGCGCCGAGCTGACGGTGAGGACCTTCCGAAACTCACCGCCACCTCCTCCGCCTCTTTAGCAGCCATTTTGAAAGACTCGTTCTTCTGCTGGAAGATCTCGATTGTTTCCTGGAAGGCCTGGAGGAAGAACGAGGAGAACGTGAGTGATGCTGCCCCCACAGGAGAACCACAGTCACTGCAACACTGAACAGAGTGATGAGGTGTGGGATGGGCTACCTTGATCCAGTCTTTTTTGTCCTGCTCAGTGCTGCAGAAACGAGACGGAACACGAGGTTAGGGTTCAAAGGTCAGAACATCTCAGAAACTAACCGGTCCACTCAGAGACCCTAAACTAACGAACATCAGAACCCTGAAACGGAACGGTGGTGATGGTTCAGGGTTCTGAAGATCCGGGACCCCCCAGCGTTACCTGGCCTGCAGCTCCAGAATGCGCTCCTTGCCCGACACCTGGAAGGTGTGAGGATAGTCCTCGTTGTACGTCTCCATCACCTTCATCCCGTCGATGCCGATCCGTGTTCGCAACGTGAACTTCTGTCCTACCAGACTGAACTTGGGAACGCAGTACAGCAGCATGTTGTTGAACTGGAGAACGGAACAAAGTACGAGGGGTCAGATGAGCAGCAGGAGTCACGACAAAGGTAGAACCTCAGAACTCCAGCTTCTGGTGGAGGAGAACAGAGGAGAGGTTTACAGTTTTGGTTTGGAACCTCGGTGCTCAGGACGTTCTCACTCTGGTTGGTGGAAGAAGAACTTTGTTCCATGAATCATTTGACAGAATTATTTGATGCAGCAGCAACAGGGCGGAGCTTAAACGGGTCAGACTGGTGGTGAGGTCTGGAGATGAGCCCGAGGTTACGCCCTGCTCCACCTTCATCTGTGGGAGGTTCAAAGAGGCTCAACCACCGACGGCGTCTGTCCTCATGGTGCAATGAACATGTTCACCAACAAGGAGTGACCCACTCCAACAGGAGTGAGCCGTTTGGTCCTCTGCCGGGTCTGGGTTCTGATGTTCACACCGTTCATCACTAATGACCGATTCATCTCCAAGATCAGACTCACCAGGAAGAGGTACCGGTCCATGGACGAGGTGTTTCTGGCTGCCAGTTTGAGAATGTGACCCTCCTTGATGAACTCGTTGGAGGGGTTGACGATGTCCTCCTCCTCCCCCAGCATCTCGTAAATCTCCAGGAGTTTCTTTAAATTGTCCTGAAGGAAATGATGGAGAGGTTTAGAGAACCCGTCCAGCAGGAACCATCAGAACACAGAACCCATACAGAACGTCAGAGAGACGGTTCGGAATGCTATGAAGTCACTCACGGATTTTCGGATGGCGGAGTTTGAGTGTGTCGCTGCCGTTGCGATGATCTCCAAAGATTCTGAAGGACAGAAGGAGAAAGTCCATCATTAAATCAGAACCCTAAAGGTTCTCTCTCTGCTCTCCTGAGGAGCTGACAGTCTCGAGCTTGTAGGACTTACTCTCTGCGTCCCGGCGGTCCATGTGGTCCTGAGGGAGCTTCTTCAGGTAATCCTTGAGGAGCATCTCGTATCTTGGGACTCTCTGGACGGGTTCCAGCATGTGGTGCTGTAGAGTCAGACTTCCACAGACCTCCATCTTCTGAACTCGAGATCAAAGGGAATAATCAGGTGTTTACCATCAAAATGCGAGGCTCCTGGACCGTCCTGAGGGGCGTGGCTCCTCCTCACCTGGATTTCCTGAACGATGGCTTTAAACTGCGGCTGCCGCTCGGTCCACTGCTTCAGCAGCTCCATGGCGTTATCGAAGTTCTTCACGTACTCACCGTACATCTTCAGGAAGGGAGTCAGCTTCTGCAGGATGTCACCGATTCGAGGATTCGACTCCCTGTCAACACAGAACGGGCGTGGCCATCATCAGCGGTCAGGAGGAGGCGCTGCAGAGTTCTGATTGAAAGCAGGCAGTCAAGATCTGAAGGAGGTGTGTATGCGAGTGCACGTCTGCATTCTCACCACTCTCCCATCCGCTTCTCCAGGTCGGGCAGGAGGAACTGACTGTGGAAGGTGTTGATGGAGGAGATGTTGGAGAAAATGTTCTTCACCACATCCACAGGGAACGTGCCTTTTCCTGCCTCCTCCATCAGCTTAGCGCAAAACACCTGCACAACAGGAGTGGAGAACATACCACAGTAAACACAGAACATTTCTCCATCTGCAGCATCTGAGGAACCATGGAGCTTTAGATCATCTCTCTTATCAGAATATAAAGTTCCCAAAGGGAGCGGTTCCTGTAAGGGTTCATCAGATGAAAACACCAGGGTGGAGGAACCACGGGTGGAGCAGAAGGGTTCCATCAACTTTAATGGCCTCAGATAAAACGCTCCATCACCGTCCACATCATCAGAACCATGTAGAACCACCTCAGCACCAAACGGTGGGTGGAGGAGAGCGAGCACCCACCTGGTCTAAGAGGTTGAGTCGAGCGACGTACGCCTTCTCCGTCTGCAGCAGCTCGCTAGCGATTTTATAGAGCTTCTGCTTGTTGGTCTCCTAAAACGAGAAGACCTTGATGACAGACTGATGGAGGAAATGACCAACCATGTGATCAATCAGTCGCTTCACCGGAGAACTTTAAGAACCAATCAAATGAGCACGTGAGGAGGAAAAGTTCAGCTCTAAAGACCAGGAACCCTGTTAAGAAAGTTTAATACGTAAAGTCAAACTGGAGAACATCAGGAACATCTGGAACATCAGGAACATCTGTCCACATTGATCTTCAACCTGAAGATGCAAATACAAGACATAAAACATCTGAACTTCAGGAACCACGTGGAACGTGACCGTCCTTCTCCTCTGACAGTAAAGCGTCCATTCATCAAATAAACGCTGATGTTCTAAAGTTCTGGTGTTCTCCTTGCTGGGTTGAGGTTTAAAGGATCACTGTTGGACCCCTGAGCAGAACCTGAGCTCAGACTTCTCCCTCATCCTCATTCCCTGACCTCGGACCTTGCAGACGGAACCTCGTAGCCAGGCGAGGTGGACGACGTTCAGCAGGACAGAGCAGACAGGAAACGAGAGTTCGGTGAAATGGAAATGAGAACGTATGAAAGAAGTTCCGCCGATGAAGGAGAACATACTAACACACACTGATCATCACAGACCCCATCAGAGGAGAACCAACATCGCCTCAACACCCCCGTCCACACTGAAGAACATCACCTACTCCATGCTGGAGATTCAGGTTCTATAAATATAAAACACGAGGACGAGGACGAGGGCTCAGGATTTAATTACTGTAATAAGTTTAACTGTTGTTGGGACACGTCCTGTCTCCACTGAAGCAGGGAAGACTCCTTCAACACCTTCACCTCCACCTCCACCACATTCACCACCACCAACACCTTCCCTACCTTCACCTCCACCACCAGCACATTCACCACCTCCACCTTCACATTCACCACATTCACCACCACCACCTTCCCTACCTTCACCTCCACCACCACCACATTCACCACCTCCACCAGCACATTTACCACCTTTACCTCCACCACATTCACCACCACCACCACCTTCACCACCTCCACCACCTTCACCTCCACCTCCTCCATCTGTCAGATCAACTCAGAGGATCCATTAAGTTCTTGTGGAATAGTTCTGAACCATGTGACCTCACATCAGAACTCCAACCATTTAAACTAAAATATCTCAATCATTTAAGACCAAAGAACCCGGACATCAAACAGCTGGACGGTTCTATCTAGATTTTCTATTTATAAAAGTGTCACCTACCTAACTCCCACCCCCCCACCCCCCCCCCCCCCCCCCAAGAAACCACCCGAGTTACACCAACCACATCTCACACCCACCTTATGTTCCAAAGTCCCATCCTCCATGATGTCCTCATGTTTCCTTTCCTCGTTCTGGTTCTGGTTCTGGTTCTGGTTCTGCCTCCCGTACAGCTCTTCGGCACCGCCGGACCCCTCGGCCCGGTCCGATCTCTGCTCCACCGGACCTCCATTCAGCATGGACTGAGCGTCGGCTTCACCTCCTTTCACATCTCTGTCCATCTGAGCTAATACTCCATTGGCAGAAGGCATGTGGACATGACGGGCTCCGGCGACGTCGGCGGGGTTCTGCGCCGGCCGCGGGTTCTCCGGCGGTTCCACACAGAGAACCGGACCGCACTTATTTGTTCTGCCGGGCTGCTTCAGCGGAGAGACTTCCTTCCTGCCGTCTGTGAGGCTGCGAGAGACAGAGACGAGGTAGGTCAGAGGTACGAAACTCCCACCACCGGCACCTCCACCACAGGCACCTCCACCACCACCGGCACCTCCAACCTCACGACGAGGAACACGGAACGTCCTGAACGAGGACCGCGAGTGTGAAAGACAACGCAGAACCCGGAGCGCAGCGGAGCGAGTGTGGAAATGTGCTGTCTTTAAAACAACAGCGTAACGACTTCCTCTATCATTCAACAGACTGTGTGTGTGTGTGTGTGTGTGTGTGTGTGTGTGTGTGTGTGTGTGTGTGCGTGTGTGTGCGTGTGTGTGTGTGTGCAGAGGATGGGGCAGGTCAAGCAGGACTGAAAGAAAAGAGGAAGAGGAGAATGGGAGGAACAGGCAGAGGAAGAGCTGGTAGGAGGTACAACTGCATTCATTCTCATGAGATCTGTCCACCCTGCTGTCCTACTTACACACACACACACACACACACACACACACACACTCACACTCACACACACACACCTTCACACACACACACACTCACACTTCAGTCAGACGGGGCTCTTAATGAGGTCATTGTGTTGCACATCATCACTGCAGCGCTGTTCCACACAAACAGAACGTCCTGATCGTAAAACAGTTCCACTTCTCGGTTCTTTGGTTCTTTGGACATTTACGTGGGGATTTTGCATGTTCTCCCCATGTCTGTGTCTGAGCACAGCAGAGAGGTGAAGCTACCTGAAATGAAAAGGTTCACTTCTTCTCCTCACTTCTGTAAGAGAGTGTGTGTGTGTGTGTGTGTGTGTGTGTTAGTGTGTATGTGTGTATGTTAGTGTGTGTGTGTGTGTGTGTGTGTGTGTGTGTGTGTGTGTGAGTGTGTGTGTGTATCATGACTTTATTACACTGAAAGCAAAACAGAAAAGACGGGGCGATGCCGAAAGTGAGCTGAGCGCCGCCCTGCTGGACGCCAACAGTAGGGTCAGCAGAGGGACTGTGGATCAGGACACGGCCGGGACACGGTACCGCACAAACACACTGCGGTGGAGACAGAACCACACACACCTCATACACACTGACACACACTAACACACACCTCACACACACTGACACAAACTAACACACACCTCACACACACACTGACACACACTAACACACACCTCACACACACTGACACAAACTAACACACACCTCACACACACACTGACACACACTAACACACACCTCACACACACTGACACAAACTAACACACAGCTCACACACACACTAACACACAGCTCACACACACTGACACAAACTGACACACACCTCACACACACTAACACACACCTCACACACACTGACACAAACTGACACACAGCTCACACACACTAACACACACCTCACACACACTGATACAAACTAACACACACCTCACACACACAGCTCACACACACTAACACACAGCTCACACACACCTCACACACACTGACATACAGCTCACACACACCTCACACACACTGACACAAACTGACACAAAATGACACACACAATAACACGCACCTCACACACACTGACACACACTGACACACACCTCACACACACTAACACACAGCTCACACAAACCTCACACACACTGACATACACTAACACACACCTCACACACACACACTGACACACACATCCTGTGGAGCGCTGCTTCCCCGCTCCACCTGCAGACGGATCTTTCCTGTTCTGATGTTCTGGGTGGAATGCAGAACCTTCTCCACCCTTTTCTAAAGAAAACCCCCGAGATGTTTCACCTCCATCTGAAAGTTCAGAGTCATGAAGCAGGTTCTGATTCATGTTTTAGAACCTTACAGAACGTCTTTAACGTCTAAAAACTTCACTCCCAAAATGATTTCATCGGAACGTTAAGAGAACGTCTTCAGAACGTTAAGAGAACGTCTTCAGAACGTCAAGAGAATGTCAAGAGAACGTTAAGAGAACGTCAAGAGAACGTCTTCAGAACAGTGTTTTCAGGAAACTCACTGGTGACATGAAGAAAAAAGTCTTAGCAGAGTAAGAAGTGTGTGAGCGGACATGCAAGACAAACAGGATGTGCGGTGTGTGTGTGTGTGTGTGTGTGTGTGTGTGTGTGTGTGTGTGTATTAATAGTAAAGAGCATCTGCAACTAAGAACTGAATACAACTAAACCACCCCCCCCTCCCCACACACACACACACACACACACACACACACACACGGTGGTCATGTGATTTGATTTTTCGTACCTGCTCTCCTCAAAACGACTGATGAGGTCAGACACCCGGCCATGCCCGCCTCCTCCTCCTCCTCCTCCTCCTCCTCCTCCTCCTCCTCCTCCTCCTCCTCCTCCGCCTCCTCCTCCTCCTCCCTCTCCCTCCATCCTGGAGCTGAAGGGGGCGTGTCTGCCCTGCGGCGTGCACAGCTCCGTCACCGGAGTCTGGAGGCTCGTGGGTTTTGGAGGCACTATGGATCAGAAATCAGCTTTTATTTCAAACAGAATGTTTAACTTCATCTGAAACCAGAACCCAAATACCCCAAACAGCACCCCCCAGTGGCCAACACACATCAGCAGATAGAAAAACACAGAATGATTAACTCTGTACAAACAGCTGCAGCACAGTGACCACAGTGACCCCTCGGTCAGCGGCCGGTTTGTCTAAAGGTGGAGAACAGCTTGTTATCTGGTTCTGTTGCTGCAGAACCCCCCCCCCCTCGAGTTGCACACAGATGGAGATTCTGAGGGTGAGGCGTAGCTCACAGCATCGTTGTTCCTGTTCGTCTCATGTGGATGTGCTTTAAATCTCGAACCTGTGTTCACATCCCGACCCGAGAACCTAAGAACCTACCCTGAGGTTTAAGATGCTGAGGCAGACGGCGACCCGACTTCCTGCCATTTACCCCAGAAGAGCATCGGTCACTGCCCCGGCATCCCCGCTGCAGCGTCTCAGTCTGAACGGCTCGGTCTACGGGACCGGGTTCTACAGAGAGAGAGAGAGAGTCAAAGCAAGAGCCGTGTTCCTCAGCAGGTTCCTCTTTCAACCTCAGATCCAACCGAGCGAGGCGTTAAAGTCAGATCAGACAGACTGGACTTTCTCTAAAGCTCCATGATCAGCCCGCTCTATGAAACCTGATTCTAAAGGACCAGCAGGGGGAGACAGCAGGTCCTGAGGTTCTTATTCATTCTGTTGACTGATTCGGAGCCGCGCACCTCAAAAAGTAACCACAACATGTGAGCGCTCCTCACCGCCCCTCACGGTCAGGAACCGATGTGACGTCTGAGTCGTTAATGTAATTAATATAAATGAACAGGCTGAGGTGTGTGAGCGTTCGTTACAGACTTAACGACGTCAGATGGTCGTAGCTCTGAAGGTCTCTGAGGAATTAAACGTGAGAATGCTGATGTTCTGAGGTTCACAGCTCCTCCTCTGCAGCTCGCCGATGCCCGTCCTCTTCACAGCTGACCACACAGTGTTTGATAAGGACGTCCTGTTCGCTGTGGCCTGAAGCGCTGGCTTCTCTGCAGCACATGTCTTCCTGTTGGTGACTCCATCTGCATCTCCATCAGCTGCATCTCCATCATCTCCATCAGCTCCATCAGCTGCATCTCCATCAGCTCCATCAGCTCCATCAGCTGCACCTCTGAGTTTAAGAACATTCTGAACGCGAGTCCATCGCTTTACCTCCACGAGAAGCTGAACTTCTCACAGCGCTCTGATGCCACCTCACACAGCTGAGCAAAGCCCCGCCCACCTCGCTGAGGAGAGCATCCATCAAACACCGGCTCCATCCTCCATCAGCAGAGCAATCTTCTGATCTGCTCACCGGTGCTCCCCTGTGCTCCCGGTTCCTCAGGACATGATCCGGATCTGTTCATGATCAGAACTTCTACAGTAAAGTTTCATGTGATTTTCTTTGTTCTTCTTTGCAAAAAGATTCTGGATCTCCTGCCCCCTCTATCCTGATCAGTCCCACAGGGATTGCTGGAGCCTATCCCAGTGATTATAAAGCAAGCGTCAGGAGAACAGACCTGTCTGGAGCAACATGGCGTATGTTCGTTCACATGCATGAAGTTTTTAATGATAAATATTCAGTCAGATCCATTTCACTCTGAAACACTGAAGGTTCTGCGCAGATCAGTGATGCAGCATGTATGTGTATGTGATTGATTTGAGATTAAAGGACAGCAGGTCAGGAGGTGAGACAGGTGGTCTCACTGCACACAGATCTCCAACAAACCAGGAAATGACATCATAACTCGACTGAAGCAGAGCCGTCAGATGAAAGCTTCAAAAACTGGACACGGTCTGAAGAACCTCAGAGAGTTCTGCAGCACAGCGATGGACCAGCCGGAGCTGACCCAGAGTCAGGTCAGAGGAACCGAGAAGATCAGAGAACGTTTGCTCTGGAGTTCTGAGAGGAGATGCAGCGAGAACTCGACTCGTCTCTCCTCACTTCACGTAGTTCCCATTTTCTTTTTATACTCGCAGATTCATTTCTGACCGTCGGGTTTTGATCTGCGTCAGCGGATCACAGATCACAGATCAGCGGATTACAGATTACAGATCACAGATCAGCGGATCACAGATCAGCGGATTACAGATCACAGATCAGCGGATTACAGATCACAGATCAGCGGATTACAGATCACAGATCAGCGGATCACAGATCAGCGGATTACAGATCACAGATCAGCGGATCACAGATCAGCGGATCACAGATCAGCGGATTACAGATCAGCGGATTACAGATCACAGATCACAGATCAGCGGATTACAGATCACAGATCAGCGGATTACAGATCACAGATTACAGATCACAGATCAGCGGATTACAGATCACAGATCAGCGGATTACAGATCACAGATCAGCAGATTACAGATCAGAGATCAGCGGATTACAGATCAGAGATCAGCGGATTACAGATCACAGATTACAGATCACAGATCAGCGGATTACAGATCAGAGATCACAGATCAGCAGATTACAGATCACAGATCAGCGGATTACAGATCACAGATCAGCGGATTACAGATCAGAGATCAGCGGATTACAGATCACAGATTACAGATCACAGATCAGCGGATTACAGATCAGAGATCACAGATCAGCAGATTACAGATCACAGATCAGAGTGAAGCTCCGGAGTTCAGAGCAATTAAAAGCCTCGCTAATTAACGTGATCATCGGAATTCCAATCCATTTCCTCGTTCTGATTTCTGTTTATCCTGCAGCTGAAAACCACCGACGCCATTCACGTACAGATTTCTGCTTCCTATCCCATCACTCATCCCATCAAAGCTCATTTCTAATCTATTTTTAAAAATGAGGGCAGGAATTATTCACTAATTGAACAGAAAAATCGTCTGAAACGGCAGCTTCAAAGAACAAAAGCTTTAAAAAGGAGTTTAGTGAAGAATCCAGCTGTTAACTGTTGAACATCTGGATGAGAAACATCTGACCCTCAGAGAACCACCTTCAAAACTTTAAAATACTGAAGATCATTAAAGATAATGACATGTAACGAACGAGATGGAGGAAGATTAACGAGAGAAGAACTTACACTAATCAGCACCGTAATCCATACAGCCAAACAGAGTTCCACACACACCTCGAACAACCAACTAACCAAACAAGTCACTGTGAAGTCCACTGCACCAGAGAACAGGCTCCTCCCACTCTGAGAGTGAGAGTGTGTGTGTGTGAGTGAGTGTGTGTGTGATGCACTGATGGACGCTGTTCATCCCTCATGAGTCTTTAATCTGGTCAGTTTTAACAGAACGGTTCTGTTGATTTAGTTCCTGTGACGAACAGAAGAACCTCCCACAGAACCACCATCATCAGTAGGGGGCAGTATTTGTACACGTTGGTGAGCTGAAGGAGAGCTGAAGGTGTGGGGAACCTGAGCTCTGTATTGATCTGAAGGTTTTATTTGTGGAGCTCGGTGGGTTCTGCTGCATTGCAGGAACTCGAGCAGCCACTCAGTGGAACGTTCTGTAGATCTCCTGATTCAGCAAGAATGAGGAACTAACTCCATTAAATATTTCATCATCAGGAAGAAGAACATCTGAACAACGTCCCTGTGATCTGCAACAGGTACAGAACTCACACAGCAGGAACCATCAGGAGAACCCATTAGAACCCGTCCCAAACAAGAACTAAAAACCTCAGCTTTCAGACAGACGACCAGAGGAGGCACTCACTCACACACACACACACACACACACACACACACACACACACACACACACACACACACACACACACACACACACACACACACACACACACACACACACACACACACACACACTGCTGGTTCTGATCAGCAGAACTGAGATCAGGCGGCAGATGAACGCTGATGGTGAGGCTGTGCAGGAAACCAGGGTTCTATATTTAACATCGCGAGTTCTCCGTTCCGTCATTCTCACATCTCATCTGAACAGCTACATTTCTGCAGGTTCTCCTTTTGATGATGATAATAAAGTCCCAATAATCATCAATAATAAAGCGATAATCAATAAAGCGATAATCAATAAAGCGATAATCACTGACGATGGAACCGTTTCACGAGGATCTAAATGAAAAGCTTTTAATTTGAACCTTTGGTCTCTGCGATCTTCACTCCTACACACGCCTCCTCCTCATCATCAGGGGTGTTGGACGAGAAGCAGGACTCCTGTCTCACTTTATCTGAAACACACACACACACACACTTTATTTGTGATGTCACAATCAGTGCTGCACCTCACAGACCAACACTCATAATAAGCGTGATCACCGTTGTAAGGTTGTAATGTATAATGGAGAGTAATTTGTTTGATTTATTAGAGATTGAGGTCATATGCTTAAAAGTTTATGTTTATTTTATTCTTAATCATTCAAATGCATTTCATTCATATGATTGAACCATTTACTATAATGTACTATGATACTTTATGTTGATCTAATGACCCTTAGAAGGCCTCTCTTTCTCTGGTGAAAGGCCGAACTGACCTTGGCTTCTGGCTGAGAAACACATGTTTGCTAGTTTCCGTCCTGAGAAAACTGCCTGGGCTCAAGCTTCACACGGTTGGGACATGGGTTCTATTGACTGTGGTTCTTTCACATGCACCTGTTAGCAGTCTGTGGGAAGACTGTCTTTGTTTTGTGTTTTGTTCGTTTCTATATAAACGAGCTGTGAATCAGAATAAATGGAAGCATTGATGATCAACGCTCGCGTGGTCGTCTTTTCTTCCCAAACGTTCTCACTTCGGCGCACAGAGGGCTCCGGCGTCAGGTTCAGAAGCATCATCAGCATCAGCGTGTTTCCTGACTGATAGCGGACAACGGGGTCAGCTTTTCATTTGGCATCGGAACCGCAGCCGTTTGGTCGGCTCGGGATTTGGAACCTAACAACCGTTCTGATCACCGTGATGTCAGAGGCTCACGCTGAAGATCAACCTGCTGACGTTCCATCAGACTGTTCTGTTCATTTTGATGCTGAACTTTATATGATTTAAACAGTTTGGGGAAGGCCCTGACGTCTTTAAACTCAAACAGAAAACTGTTTAAGAGACGGTTCACTGACGCTCCTCTAAAGCAGCCTTCATTTTCAGACAGATGGAGATGGAGAACCTGAGCAGGAGGCATGTTCCTCAGACTAAACTTTACTTTAATAGAAACATCTGGAGCTCATATGACAGACAATGAGTCTCACACACACACACACACACACACACTTTTCTTGACATGTTTCATATTTCTTCATGCTGTTCAGTGGAGTGTGTGTGAGTGTGTGTGTGTGTGTGTGTGTGTGTATGTGAGAGTGTGTTTCTGTTTGCAGACTGAAATCTTTCTGAAGGGAAATGTTCTTAGTTTTTGTATTATTTTTTTATTATTATTATTATTATTTCTGTACTTTATTGATTATTTCTGTCGTATTTCTTATTCATTTTTTTCGCTCCATTTTAAACGTAAAGCTGCATTTTAACTCAACATTTAAAAACAGTTTATTATTTTATTTTATTTTATTTTATTGTCGCTTTATTGCCTTCATGTAGCGATTGAAGCTCAGATTGTAATCTAATTGGATGATAAACGGGGAAGGCGGGGTTTGTGGAGCGGAGTAAACTCGTGATTGGATGACAGGAAAAGACCACTCATTAAACCTGCCCCCCCCCCTCTCATGGCGTTTGGGAGTTCAGCTTCTTTATAAAGCAGATTAAAGTAAGTGAGCGATGTGTTTAACTCTAATTTACATTTTATAATATTTTTAATTGTATTTGGCGCAGTTCGTTATCCGCTGGTGAACTTTAGACTTTGATACAAACAGTCGCTTAAATGAAGCCGTAGTTCTGAGTTTTAAAGTGAACTCGTGTTAATTAGTGTTAATTAGTGTTAATATTAATGTTAATGTAAGACTCACGGAACGGGGGACACTTTAAACACGTTATTTATTTTATATGAATTATCGGAGTTTTGATTGAGTTTGTGTGGCGCCCTCTGCTGCTCTACACGCTGCTCTGCGTGACGTCATGCGATCAAGCGCGCGCATCTTTAATTTAAATATAAAGACGTCCTGTTAATGTCATTGGTTCCTGTTCTTTAATTTAATTACTGCATGTCCTCAGATCTGACCGACAGGTCTGACCTCATTATGACGATCAGCTGTTTGATCTGATGATGATGATGATGATGATGATGATGATGATGAAGATGATGATGATGATGAGTCCAGTGCAGGTGAAGTGAGGACCACCGCACACATCATCTGTTCGTCTGCTTAAATACCGATGACTGACCGACTGACCCCGCCGCTGACCGCTGATTTTAATGCAGTGTATTCATTAACGGGAGGCACGGTGGCTAAGTGGTTGGCATGTTCTCCTCTCAGCGCTAGGGATTCCCGGTTCGAATCCTTATCTGTGTGGAGTTTCCATGTCCTCCCCGTGTCCGTGTGGGTTTCCTCCGGGTTATCCGGTTTCCTCCCACAGTCCAAAAACATAAATCAAGTCAATTGAGTTCTCCAAATTGCCCCATATAGAATGTGTCTATGGATTGGCGTCCTGTCCTGGGTCTATCTGCCCAGCGCCCGAGACGTTCTCCCCTGGATGGACATGGGGAACCCCACCGCGACCCTAATAGAGGATAAAGCGGGAGATGATGAATGAATGTATGAATGTATTCATTAACTGAAGCATCGTTACAGTAAATTAAAGCGAGCGTGTCAGATGAATGCTTAATGTTTAAATGTGTGGTATGGAGAAGGTTCTGCGACGCGTTCAGATGTTCTAAAGCTGGTGTTCCTCGCCGTGTGGTTGAACTTTCTAAAGCGTGTGATGGTGACGCGCAGCTCGAACAGCAGACCACGTTTCACACTCACAAAAATAAAGCTCTGCGGTGAGAAGTGAAAGGCTCATCGTTCTCAAGCCTCTGCTCATGTTCTCATCAGGATACTTCCCATGATGCTTCAGTGAAGCAGGAATGTCTGAACGGACTGATGATCAACCATTCACCAACAAAAGAAAATACATCTGAAGACGGATCTGTTACTGAGAGAGGAGAACCTCTGCAGTGGATCAGTGAGAACACGGACGAGACCCGGTCCAAATGAAAGCGTTTTAAACACGATGACGTTCTGATCAGAGAACGGTTCTCTCAGATAAAACAAACATCAAGCTTTCAACCAGAGAAGAAAAAGTGTGCTGTGAAGGGTCCGTTCAGCAGAACCTCCATCCTGAACCCTCCTGCGGGAGGAGAGACCCGGTCAACGTTCTGAAGTGGACGCGGCAAACAGAGTTAATAAAACCTCTGTAAAAGGAACCGAGTGGAACTGTAAGAACAGCGTGGAACCTGAAACTAAAACGGTCTTCAACATGAAACCACAACCTGCAGTCCACAGAACTCAGAAGCTAAGGCCACAGGAACTCGGACCCTCAGCATTACAGCAGGAGGAATAACTCCTCACTCACTCTCATGGAACGTTCTGCAGCTAACAGCTAGAACTTCTGCTTTCAGAGTTCAAAATGAATTTAAGGTCCAAAGGTAAACAGGGAGGCCGGGGGGGTGGGGTAGGGTGGGGGGTGGGGTGGGGCACTAAGAGAGCTGATCTACCTGTCCTGTTCCGTGGCGTCGGCCGAGCGGGAACTCGTCTCTGCTTCACGCCGTGGCGTTTGTCCATGTCCTCAGAGCGGCAGGTGGAACCTCGGAGACGTTCTGCATTGCAACTATGCTTTACTCTGCAGAACTGTCAATCAACATCTCATCCCCCTCCCACTGATGATGTCATCACATGATCAAGGTTAGAGTGAAAAACTCACATGATGGGACTAATGATGCACTAACTTTATGACATCACTGATCAAAGGTCATTATCACCATGACGATCAGGATCCTAAAGACGTTCCACTGTGACTGCAGGAACTTTATTAAAAACAAGTTTAATAAGTAACACACACACACACACACACACACTTCAATGCCTCCTACATCCTCAGACACCACGGTCTTAATGCCCCCAAGGGTCTGATGCCTCAAAGTCAGTGAGGTCTTCAGAACCCCGGCGTGGAGACAGCAGAACATTACGTTACAAACTCAGGACGTTTAAAGGAAAAGAACTTAAAAAGGAATGGACATCTGCGGCGGCTTTTCTGTTGCGCTTCCTTTTTAACGTCTTCTCTTTTCTTCCCACAAACAGACTTCTCGTTTTCATATCTGCACTTTAACACGCGTTCCGTTCCGTTCCGTTAACGTTCCGTTAACGTTCCGAACTTCAGCTCTGAACTCGGTTTCTATTAACAGCTCCACTCAACTGAGTTTACATTAACTCCAATGATTCAACAGCAAGAAACAAAAAGCTGTCCACAGTGTGTGTGTGTGCGTGAGTGTGTGTGTGAGTGTGCGTGAGAGTGTGTGTGTGTGTGTGTGTATGTGTGTGTGTGAGTAGCGGATCTGAGAGTGATGTGTTTGAAATGTGACAGTGAAGTCATCAGAAAAGGAAAGGAACATTATGATGGAGGAGGAGCTACATTCACATCTAACACCCAAACCGACCCAAAGCACGGCAGCATTTAAATATAAAAACCTTCAAACACACACAGAGTGGACCGAGAGTGGACCGAGAGTGGACAGAGTGCACAGCTGATCACTGATCAATAAAGATGAACACACGCTGCGGGTGCTTTCGACTGCGAGCCCTGCGGAACCCTGCGGAGCCCTGCGGCCGACTGCCAGCCCTGAGGACGGCGGTCTGATCGATTGACCGATTCATTGATCAGGCGGTCGACTCCACGCCTTTTAAAGGATCAGAATGACTCTGAGAAGACGTGTGCCCCCCCCCCCAGCCACAGCCCCCCAGCCACAGCCCCCCAGCCACAGCCCCCAGCCACAGCCCCGCTGAATGGAGATGGAGAATGAGGAATCACTGACCTTCTGAATCCTCCTGAGATCCACCTGAGATCCACAGAACCGCCGGGAATCGCAGTCACATCGGCATTGGAACCACGATCCCTCCTTCCTCGAGGTTTTATACAGCTACTTTCTCTGCATCTTCCTCTTTCCCTTCTCTCTCTCTCGCTCGCTCGCTCGCTCGCTCACCCTCACATTCAGCCTTGCTTCTCTCCTCCTCCTCTCGCCTCCTGCTCAGCCTCTTCAGCCGAGGAGCTCTGCCTTTCTCCTTTCAGACGCTTTGCTCATGAAGACCAAGACATTCCACAGGAGAGAAAGCAGACGGCATGGAAACCACTCTGCATCAATCCCTCGCTGTGTGTGTGTGAGTGTTGTGTGTGTGTGTGTGTGTGTGTGTGTGTGTGTCGCATGAACAATCAGCTCTATTATTCTCGGTGAGGAAACCCGAGGATCTCATTTGTCTGAATTATCTGCAGACGCTGAGAGGAAGGGTGATGGAGGTCCGTGGTCCTGATGGAGGTCCGTTCAGGCTCAACGCAGCGGAGCGTTCCGCCGGCCGGTCCTTTAACCCCGGTGTGACCATGTGACCGGCGCTGGCAGGGTGGAGGCAGAGGAGGACGGGAGGGGATGGGGGATGCAGCTGAAGGAGGAACACGTGGGGGAGGGTTACAGGGGCCACATTAGGGACTTAAAGAAGCCACCTACACAGTTCTCATGCGGGCAACTGAAACACCACCACGCCTCATCACCGACCACCACGCCTCATCACCGACCACCACGCCTCATCACCGACCACCACGCCTCATCACCAACCACCACGCCTCATCACCAACCACCACGCAGTTACGCAATTACTCAGATTAAAGGCTGCTCCGGGATCAGAGCAACGTGTAATCATCTAAATAAAGACCAAATAACACGCACGTCCTCTCACCAAGAAAACATCACCGTGAGCCGCTGCCCACGGCAGAGCTTTCACTGAAATCAGTTTTAAATAAGAACAGAAGAGAAATATTCTTCATCATCATCATCATCATCATCATCAAAACTCTTGTCCACAAAGTGGAGGAGACAAACAGGACACAAACCTAAAGAAACATTAACAACGCGACTGTAAACTACAACTCATCAAAATTCTACAGGTTCATATGGACTCTGGAGTTGCCGCGTACCGCCCTCTGGCGGCCAAACTGCAGAATGACACTCAACACAACAGTGGGAAGGATCCTCCAGCTCTTTATTATTGTTTTTATTTGATGTTATAAACACAGTTACGAGTTAATCCGTCATCAGATATAAAAAAAGAACCTGACCCCTTGCTGACCGCTCTGATTAAAGGTTTTAGCTGCAGTGTAAATCACAGGCTTGATTTAATGTACGTTTTAATTTTGCTTTTAAACGATTGATGAACTCCTGCAGCCGCTTCTGTTCTATATTATTTTATATTAGATTTGATTTTGTGTTCTCAGTAAAACCATTACACTCTAAACGGGGATCAGGTTGCAGCTGCCTGAGCGTTGCTATTCATTTGGGTGGTTGCGCGGTCAGGGCGCGGTCAGGGCGCAGTGCGCCGCAGAGCAGACGGTCGATATGATGATGAGATTAAAGCAGAGTCTGGACCGAAGGACACGAGCGCCGTGCCTCACTGTGGATCAGACGTCCATCAGCCGCCGGCTTTTCATTTCAATTCACAGCGAGAAAGCTGGTCATCAGCGCCACCTACAGGTGAGCTGTTCTGACGTCACTGAATCAGACCAAAAGTAAAGAAGAGACGGACCTTTACCTTTAGATCTCCAAAACCGATACTTCTGACGGCGCCTCAATTTCCTCAATGCTCCACCCATTTTCATGAAATCTGCTTTTTAAAAAGCCCCCCCACTGCTCTGTGGTCAGCTCTTCTGGACAGCGCTCCCTGCTGTGACGGACGGTCCTCGAGAAGTTCAGGCCGAAGACGAAGACCACGGCCATCGTCAGCGAGCGGCGGCTGTGCCCTGCGCTGCGGTCCTCACGCGTCCGAACCCAGATGATCCATCACCCAATGAGCGCAGAGGGAGAAGGGATTCAAGACAGAACAGCTCTGAGTCCAGGCTTCCTGTAGATGAATAGAGTATTTTTATATCCAGACGTGGTCCACTTCCTGAGTACCATCCCCTCCCTCGCCGATTTCACCTTCAAACGGAAAGCAAACCGAGAGCAGAACTCAGCACGAGGCCCGGCGTCCGAGCAGACGAGCCACACCCTCATCTGCACCCCGAGTTTTTCCCGTTTTCACTCTGACTCCGGTCCCGTGGGCCGCGGGCCGGAGCCTCGGGCCTGTTTACAGATGAGGACGTCCCGCGGTGGATGTTGCCCATAGTGGGGAATGACGGGATAGGATTTATTTATGTTAACATTCTGCAGCAGGGAGCAGCGGGAAACTCAAAGAACAGCCAGGAAGCCACGCTGAAGTACAATGTTATACAGGAAGTGCCATTAGAGAGAGAGAGAGCGAGCGAGAGAGAGTCTCAGGATACCGGAGCTGCACAAAAACACAAAGCACCGTTGTGATGATGATGATGATGATGATGATGATGAAGATGATGATGAAGATGATGTGATGCCACCACTGCTGCTGTGACGCTGTTTCCACGCTGAGTGACATCTCAGTGAAACTACTGAAAGTGTGCCCCCAACAGAAAAGGCCTTCCCTAAACTGTTGGAACCCAGTTACTGGTTGAAATCATGAGAACCTTGTAGAATCAGCCCTCAAAACGGATCGGATCTGTGGAGATTCCAGTCTCTGATCTGATGTCCCCTCATATCCGTCTTCGTTATCAGTTCCGAAGCTGTTTCCGGGGGGGGGGGGGGGGGGGGGGGTCTCCTGTGGGAAATCAGTTTATAGGAATTCTGTTTTTTTTCGGGAGGTTTCATTATCAGGGGCTTTTCTCACGACGTCCATGAAGCTGCAGTGGAACCTTCTGACCATTAGATGTGGAGATGTGAACTTACATAAGACTCCATCCTGTTACACAACCACCTCCTCCACCCTAAACCTGTAAACCTGTACACCTGTACACCTCCACCCTAAACCTGTACACCTCCACCCTGCGCTCAGGACGAGTCCACATACTAATGACCAGAAAGAGGACACAGCCTTCATTAAAAACTCTGATTTCTGATTTCAGTAAAAAAAAAAACAACCAGTTCACAAAAAGAGAGACAGACAGAGAGACAGAGAGAGACAGAGAGAGAGAGAGAGACAGAGAGAGAGACAGAGAGAGACAGACAGAGAGAGAGACAGAGAGAGACAGAGAGAGAGAGAGAGAGAGAGAGAGACAGAGAGAGAGACAGACAGAGAGAGAGAGACAGAGAGAGACAGACAGAGAGAGAGACAGAGAGAGAGAGAGAGAGAGAGAGAGACAGAGAGAGAGAGACAGAGAGAGAGAGACAGAGAGAGAGAGAGAGAGAGACAGAGAGAGAGAGAGGAAGTGAACATTCACACGCTCACTGCACAAAGACGTTCCTGCTGCAGAGGGAAGAACTACATCCTTTAGGATTCTTATAGAGAAATAAACACAGCCAGGCACTAGAGCGCCACCTTGAGGATGTTTGTGTAAATACACATGTATCAGTGTGAGAGGAGTGAAGTGAGGAGGCCAGAGAACGTTAGAATTCAGAACATCATTAATTTTATTAGAATTAAAAGCCTTTATTAGATTAATGAATTAAAACTCAGCTCTGATGTCAAAGGTCAGAAACTCAAAGCCTCGGTCAGATCATCAGAACAGACTCGGACCATGCAGCAATCCCATGAGCCTTTGCTCTTTCTACTGTTGAGTTGCACAAATGCCTCTATTGTCTGAAGCTCAGAGGGACTGAATGGGGTAACGGCACCGTGAGGGCGTGCCCGCGGTCACATGATCAAACTCGGGGGCGACACATGGAGCAAAAAGCAGAATTAAGGGAGTCCGTTCTGGAGGTTCTGCAGCGGAACCGAGAACGAGCGGTCCTGATCCGATGTGCAATAAGGAAATGTAAATATAAAGTTCTGTAACTCAGGCTCTCCTGATCACCTTCACCTTGAAGTAGAACCTGAAGGGGGCGGAGCCTGAACCGTTTGAGATGGAGGATGACGCGTCGCTTTCTCAACGTGGCTTATCTGAGTTCTGATAAGCTTTAAGTTCCTCTCACGCCTTTAGAACCCAACGTGAAGCATGAACGTTCATGTCATCTATAATCCCGCAGCGTGTATAATCCAACATAATCCAGTTCCTCTGACCTTCAGCAGAACGTAAACAGCTGAGCTGAAGAACCAGGTTCTAATCTGATTCTCTAAACTGACACCAAACAGAGCTCAGCGGGGGGGCGGGGCGGGGCGGGGGGGCTTTTAATAAACAGGAGCTCATTCTGAGAGTTCTGAACTTCTGCTTGAGTTCTATGTTTACATCCTGAAGCTTCAGACCTTCAACCTCAGATCCACAGAGACCTTTAAAGAACCAAACTTTATCAACAAATCACCTTCTGTGATCCACGGAACCACAGAACAGAGTTCACCTTGAATCTGGAACCTGTACGGGCTCAGAACAGAACCACGGTGGAGCAGGATCGTCCACGTGATCACATGACCACATCAAACAGAGCGGGACGGCGTCGCTCGTCTAATCTCCTCATTATTTATTCCAACGTTCTCATCTCCATCACCTCCAAATACAGAGAGCACGTTCAGAACCAAGGGACTATTAAAATACCACCACCATCATCATCATCATCATCATCATCACCATCAAAGATCTGATCATCTTCAGGCGAGAGGAGAGAACCACGCAGTAAACGTTCTGCAGCACGGAACTCAGCGCTCTGAAGAGAGATCAGATGAACGGAGCAGCAGGTTCAGACATGTTGTCCCTCTTACAGGAACCATTCCAACAAGATCTGCAGTCCCAGAGGAACCGCCCACAGGATGCACCGCCTTCACAAGAACGCCCAGCAGAACCCGGCCTGACCCTCTGTAAGAACATCTGCAGAGTCCGGCTCGCAACCGGACACTGATTCAACAAAGTCATCAATCACACTGATCAATCAACAATCAACAACCGATCAATAAACAACCGATCAATCAACAACCGATCAATCAACAACCGATCAATCAACAACCGATCAATCAACAGACAATAAACTGATCATGGAACCTTCTGTGGAACCAAAAATAACTGATTTACAGAATAAACAGCAGATGTCATTTTATATCAAAATGAGGAACCAAACCCGTCAGACCTCTTCCTCCTCCTCCTCCTCCTCTCCTCTTCCTCCTCCTCCTCCTCCTCCTCCTCCTCTCCTCCTCCTCCTCCTCTTCCTCCTCCTCCTCTTCCTCAGTGTGTTTGGAGTGTCATGCCGACTCTTTCTAACCCCGTCATCGGAACCATGCCGCGGAGCCGGCTCTGATCGGGGGTTCTGATCGGGGGAACCGGCTCGGTTCGGGTTCGGGTTCGGGTGTGTGGACTCACCTGTCCCGGCGGCGGGTTCTCACCTGAGCTCCTCGGTTTCCTCCTGAAGGCGGTTCTCCTGAAGTCCCCCATGTCTTCCTCCCGTCGCTGCGACATGTCCAGCTCGTCAGATCCGCTCGGGGGGAACCGGACCGGTCCGTGTTTGGTTCCTCATCGCAGTGCCGCAGTGACGACTGTCCACGTTGGTTCCATAGCGCGCGCGCGCAGTGACCGCGTCCATGCTGAGGACGTTCCTCTAATCTGATCACCTGGACTCCCGCAGGCCCCGCCCACCGCCCCCTTCGGCGCTCCCATTGGCCGAAAAAAGTTCCCTTCACGGCACGAGCGGCCAATAGAAACGCAGCAGCCGGAGACTCGCTCCCGTTTAATCCCGAGATTAAAGATTAATAACAAAAGATCAAAGACCTGCCCGATTTAATACACATTCTAACATCAAACAGAATGACGTCACAGAGTCTGTCGGAACCGGACCGTGGGAGGTCCATGTGCTGATGACGGGGGACACAGCCGGTCCAGAAACGTGTACAGCAGGGTGGAGGTCAGAAACAGGGCAAAACATCTGCTCCTCCACCTCCTCCATCCTGTCCCACCTGGGCTTTCATCTTCATCTTCATGTGCAGTTCCATCAGATCAGTGGGGTTCTGGTTCTGGTTCTGGTTCTGGTTCTCCTCAGTGACCCACAGCAGTGCTCCATCAGGTAAAGCACCATTTCTCTAAATGTTAAAGGTGAATGTTATTATTTAAGGTGCAGATCTTCATCATTGCGTCTCTCTGATTGAATACAGACGGCGTGCAGAAAACACTCTGAGTTTATTTCATCAGAAAGTCTGATTTATAACGAAGAAAGATAACGAAGAAAGAGCCTCAAACCAAAGGAATGAACTCAGCACCATGTTTACACCAGAAACAAGGAGGCCGCTTGTCCCGCTCAGTCCATCACATCCACCACAGCGCAGACACGAGACAATCAGCTCATACACGCTCTCTGAAGTCCATCGTCCCATCGTCCAGACGCCGTACCATAAGTATCAGGACGACCGAACGACGGCGTCTCAATGAGGCCATTATTCAGTCAGCTCTTCTGAGAGAAACTCCTCGGTTTCACTTCCACACGTCCGCGAAGACAAGGAGGTGCAGAGCGCGGGTTCAGGAGACGCTCCTGCTGTTGATTTAGTGTGAAACGTTTTACACGTCAACAGCTTTGTGCTTAGATCATGGGCAGGTAGACAGGAGGAGGAGTCTCAGACAGACAGACAGACAGACAGACAGACAGACAGATGAAGTGAAGGGAGACAGAACACATACATCATACTGAGCACACCGGACCTTCACACCATGAAATCGTGGAGACAAAATGCTTTTGATATCAGTTTTCACTGGATGTTGGGGGTTGGAGGGGGGGGGGCTCATGTGGATACAGCTGATCTGTAAGTTCAGGGCCTGAAGCAGTGCGGCTCACGTCCGCTTCATCTGCTTCACACTGACGGGATAGGTAACAGCAGCATGTTAGAGACTCTGTACAGAGTGATCAGAATAAAATGGCCTTCCCCAAAGTGTTGCCTCATTACAGTAAGCATGTGGCTGTGTTCTCTTTCTCTTCACGTGAATAAACTCAGATCCGTCAGCTCGCAGTCTGTAATTAAATATCATTAAATTTACAGTTTAATTAAAGTCAACAAAGTCATTAAATTAAATCCAGACCTTCAGATTAAAACGAGTGAAAGCATCTCAAATACAAAAGACACAAATCTGTATCAAATAAAACATTAATCAATCAATTAATTAATCAACCAAGAAATAAAAAACAACAATGACTTTAAATTCCTCATGACGAATCTGTCCTTCAGCCGCCGCAGAGTAAACGTCCTCACACACATTCAGAGTGATGAGCTGAACATCCGCCGAGGTCAGGGGTCGGGGAGGTACAGCTGATTTAAACATTTAAAAGGGTCGCAGGGCAGAGAGGAGCTGGTGTCCTGCAGCGCGTCCTCCCTCAGGGTTATCACAACGTTCGGACTGTGGGACAAAATAACGGATTAAAGGCTGAAGAAGAAAAAGAAAAGCAAACATCAAACAATGACGTGTTTCTGAGGTTCGCACGCGAGACGGTCACATGATCCGAACAAAACCGGGTTCATTTAAACCCCCCCCCCAAAAAAAAAAAAAAAAAGATGTAACATCCATCTGAAGATTTTACTCAATAAACATCAATCAGCATAAAATGTCTTTAAGGTTTAAATAACAGAAATGATGTTGATGGATGGTGTTTACAGAATGTTTACAGAATGTTTACAGAATGCGTTACCTGAGGCCGGCGGGCGCAGCGCTCCGTCTCACTTGTGGAGAACGTGGCGGTACTGCGGCAGCAGGCTGCTGACGATCTGCAAGAAACTAACACATTAGACAGATACACAAGTGACAGTGAAGGTCTGAGCATGCGCACACACACACACACACACACACACACACACACACACACACACACAGAGCAATCAATCTGTGAGTGCAGCATTTATCTTTATTTTCAGTATTTTTGGATTTAATAACTTTAAATTCTTTAAAATACAAAATAAAAAAAACTTGATATTTATTTATTTATCGTTTTGAATTTGCTGTGATTTCTTGAGCTATATCGATTTATGTCCACGAGATGGCGCCATTCAGCGCCTCTGTGAATGTGTTTTTGTTTATAAAGGTCCCGTTTAGCACTAAAATGGTTTATTAAGCTGAAATCGAACTTACCATCATCATCATCATCATCATCATCATCATTCCAAACAACATCATCATGTTTATCTTTAAACTTATAAATGAGCATAGATATGAAAGAGGTGCATTTTCTACAAAATATAATAAATATATTTTAATATATTTATTTACAACCTGCTACCTAGTGTCTTAGTGTTTCTGCTGCTTTATCTTCACTCTTTAGGGAACCTAACAGGAACCCAGATCAACCCAAAACACACCTGCAGCAAATTATTACATATTTCAAATTCTGTACTTACAGCAGATCACCACTAGATGGTAGTAAAGTGTCATTGAAAACGTCTGAACTCACAATCTGAACCGAACTTAAACAGAACTTTCTCAGAACTTCATCCAAACGTCTGATCAACCATCAGGTTCTGATGTGAAGGTCAGACGAGGCTGGACGGTCCGTCCTGTTTGTTCCTGTTTGAAGTGGGATGTGATTTTTATAAAGTTTAAACTCTTCATCGCTCATGAAACTTACTTTGTGCGAGCTGCTTCGTATCCTGGGCGTCTTTCCTCCTCGGCTGCGATGCGTCTGCTCATGATCGAACTCCAGGTCCTCCAACCGCTGCGTGAGGGCCAGTTTCTGCTGGATGGCCATGCGGAGCAGAGAGTTCAGAGTCTTCTTCTCGTCCTCTGCTGCTGCCAGCTGCCTCTGCATCTCATCCAGCTGTGTGACGTACTCATCACATCTGCACAGGAGAGAGCAGGCCAGCTGTGTGTTCATCATCATCATCATCATCATTTTGCAGATGAAGGCTGTATCAGGTGGCGTGTGGTCGATCAGGAGACCGACCGCCGTACCTGGTGGCGAACATGGCCCTCAGGGAGGAGAAGGTGGCTGCGTCCTCTTTCAGAGCTTTGAGCTCGTTCCTCAGCTTGGTCATGGTCTCCGTGACGATGGCCTTCTCGTTCTCGTACTTGCTCTTCAGGTTGGCCAAAGCGATTTCTGCGGTCTGAGAGGAAACGTCAGGTCATGAATATTCAGATTTAATAATGTGATCAAACCCGACGCTCAGTCTGAACCAAAAACATCGCTCTCACAGAAATCTAGGGCTTCTAAGCCGCCGGAGCCTATCCCGGCACTCACTGTAAGGTGTGTAGGGTGAGTGTAAGGTGGGGAAATGGCATGTTCTGTGAGAAAAAATGGAGCTCCCACGAGAAACCTGAGCAGACATGAGGAGAACATGCAAACTCCACACTGAAAGAACCCTGAAGACCTGCAGAGGAATCAAACCCAGAACCCTGTATGATGGAGATGGGCTGGAGGCGTTTGTGGTGAAGTTCTCCGATGGCTCCGAGCGGATCTGCCGATCGGTTCCTCGGCCCTGTGTCAGACCCACCTGTTTGTTGGCTTTGAGGACCAGGCGGAGGGTTGCGATCTGTTCCCTCTTGGTGCTCAGGAGGGACTTGAGCTTCAGGATCTCCTCCATGCAGACCTCCTTGTCCTTGTCTAAGATGGGTGCGAGCTCGCGAGCGGCGGCTCTCTGGCGGGACAGCTGCAGCGATCGGTCCACGGCCCTCTGCAGGTGTCTGATTTGGTCTCTGATGATGGCGTTCAGGTTGTAGATGTTCAGCGGTTCTTTGCGGAGGTCTCCGCCCGGCTCCGGAGCGGGGGGGGCGGCGCCCGGCGCGCCGTGGACCGGCGACCCGAACGGGCTTCTGCAGGGACCGGGAGGTTCCGCCCGACCCCCTTCGGCCGGCCCCTCCCTCACGGGCGACTCGTGCGGGCTCCTGGAGGCGTCGGGGGCGGCGGCGGGCGCGAGGCGACGGGCCGGGCGGGGCGAGAGCAGCACGCGGGGGTCGTCCACGCCCTTCACGCCGCCGCCCCGCGTGGTGCGGCTCTGGCGGTAGTAGTCGAGCATCACGCGGTTGGGCGTCTCGTTGTTGCACAGGCAGACGTGGTGGTACAGCTGCGCCAGCTCCTCGCTGAAGGTCACCAGCTCGTCCTGGGCGGAGTTTAGCGTCCCCTGACACTCACTGGCCAGAGACGTGGAGCGCCGCAGCTCCGCCTCCAGGCTGGAGGTTCTCTCGCGGCTTTCGCGGCACTCGCGCTCCAGCGCGGTCACGTGATCATACAGCGTCTGAAGCCGGCCCTGGCTCTGGCTGAGCTCCTCTGATTGGTTCTCCACAGACTGATTGTACTTCTCCTTCAGGGCCTTCAGCTCGGCTTTGAGGTCGATGACCTCGGTGACGGCCACCTTATATTTACACTCCAGGACCTCGATGCCGCTGCTTTCGGCGTCGTGCGCGGGCGTGTCCGAGGGGGCGTGTCCTTTCTCGGTCTCCTCGGCGTCCAGCTCCTTGTCACTGCGCTGGTGCTTTATGGCGTTGATGCTCTCGGTCAGGCGGCTCACGCGCTTATGCTGCTCCGTTAGCGCCCCCTGCGTGTGCTGGAGCTGCGTCTGAGACTCCTGCAGCGTGGTCAGCAGGGCCGCCTTCTCCCGTTCCACCTACCAATCAGACACCAGAGATCAGACATCAGACACCAAAGATCTGAGATCAGACATTAGAGATCAGACATCAAAGATCAGACATCAGAGATCTGAGATCAGACATCAGAGATCAGACATCAGAGATCTGAGATCAGACATCAGAGATCAGACATCAGAGATCTGAGATCAGACATCAGAGATCAGACAGAGATCTGAGATCAGACAGAGATCTGAGATCAGACATTAGAGATCAGAGATCTGAGATCAGACACCAGAGATCTGAGATCAGACATCAGAGATCAGACACCAGAGATCAGACACCAGATATCAGACACCAGAGATCTGAGATCAGACATTAGAGATCAGACACCAGAGATCTGAGATCAGACATTAGAGATCTGACATCAAAGATCAGAGATCTGACATCAGAGATCAGACATCAGAGATCTGAGATCAGACATCAGAGATCTGACATCAGAGATCAGACACCAGAGATCTGAGATCAGACATCAGAGATCTGACATCAAAGATCAGAGATCTGACATCAGAGATCAGACATCAGAGATCAGACATCAGAGATCTGAGATCAGACATTAGAGATCAAACATCAGACATCAAAGATCAGACATCAGAGATCAGACATCAAAGATCAGACATCAGAGATCTGAGATCAGACATTAGAGATCTGAGATCAGACATTAGAGATCAGACATCAAAGATCAGACATCTGAGATCAGACACCAGAGATCAGACATCTGAGATCAGAGATCAGACATCAGAGATCAGACCTCAGTTTGAACGGATGTGTGTGGGGGGGGGTGTGATTGTGTTTCTCTGCAGTAAATCATTATAAAATCATAAAGCATTATTTAAACGGATTATAAACTTTGTATGAACTGCTTCTCCGAGTCGGAGTTCCGATGCGTAACCTGCAGAAGCTGCTGTTTGAGTTTCTGGATCTCGGACAGGTTGAGTTCGCTGAACAGATCGGACACGGGGTGCAGCGCCTCCTTCCTGCCGGCGCCGATCCCGCACCGGTGATATTCTGCGTTCATCTTGGGGGCGTGGCCGTTGCACTTGTTACTGTCCTCGCCGTTGGACCCGGAGGAGACGCTGACGTTTGCACTCGGCTCCTCGGGGAACTTGAACCCGTCCACGACGGAGATGGAAATCTGCGTGGTTGCCCCATAGACGCCCTCGCTCAGGCTGAGGTGATGAGCTAGCTCCTTCCTGAGGTTGTTCTTCTGCTCCCTCTCACTCTTCAGAGCGTCCAGCGCCTCCTCCAGCTGTCCCTCAGAGATGTCCTTCAGACGCAAAGCGTCCTCCAGCTGGCTGTTCAGGAGAACCGTCTCCTCCTCCAGGACTTTGATCTCGTGTTTCAGACCTTCATACTCCACCTGCAGGTGGAACCCAAACAGACAGCAGGATCAAGGAACCCGTTGTGTTGGGTTCTGCTCGGTTCTGTGGGGGGGGGGTTGAATGTTCACCTGGTTCTGTTTGAGTGTGGACACCAGCTTCTGCAGCGTGATGTTCTCCTCCTCCAGCTCGGTGTAGTCCTGCAGCAGACGCGTCTCTCTGAACTTGTACTCTTTAAGCTCCTCCCTCATGCGTCCCCTCTGAAGGTCCAGCATCTCTTTACTCTGGAACGGAGAACCAGAGACGATGATGTGGTTACCTCTGCCCTGATTCCTCCTCTCTCGTGCATCTCTGATGGTTACATTGTTAATGTTCTGGATAATTAGTGGTAATTAATTAATGGGATGTTGGGCTGACCTCCCTCAGCTCCTGGATCAGAACGTTCACGCGTTGGTTCTCGCTCTGGGCGTTGAAGGCGACCGAGCGGCTGAGGTTCAGCTCCGTCTGCAGCTCCAGCAGACGGCCCACGTAGTACTCCTCCTTGGAGGCCGACTCCCGCAGCAGCGTCTCCTCGTTGGTCTCGCCGTCCGCCGCCACTTTGCGCTGGACAGAGTACGCCTGACCGAAGGCCTGCACAGAACCCGAGAGAAGCACCGGTCTGAGGCTGGAACCAGAACGTTACAACAACACACACACCATACACACACACAACACGAGACGTCGTTATAGCGACCATCATCTGGGTTCCGCCACCAAGAGGTCCTACAGGAGATACTAATGTCCTTCTCATGGAACCTTTTAGAACGTGTGTGTGTGTGTGTGTGTGTGTGTGATTTCCGTCGTGGTGAAGTTGTAAGGTGTAAAGTGCTCATCGTGTCTCATCGGAACGTCCCCTCACCTGCTGAGACCTCAGAGGAGAACCTGAGCTCGTGTTGATCAATAAAAAGCCTGTTCTGATTCTGGGTCACACAGGTCATCACTCCGTCCACATCCAGAGTCATTCTGCTCCTGACTGGACAACTGACCGAGACCACGAACATTAAAGGAGACGCACCAAGGACGTGGAAGGACGCTCGATGCTGATCCATGATTTAACCCTTTAATGGACAGATTTCTCTCAGAGGTCTCAGCTCACAGGTTCCACCTCTCACTCTCTCACTCTCTCACTCTCTCACTCTCTCACTGCTCTCACTCTCTCACTCTCTCACTGCTCTCACTCTCTCACTCTCTCACTCTCTCACTGCTCTCACTCTCTCACTCTCTCACTCTCTCACTGCTCTCACTCTCTCACTCTCTCACTGCTCTCACTCTCACTCTCTCACTGCTCTCACTCTCTCACTGCTCTCACTCTCTCACTGCTCTCACTCTCTCACTCTCTCACTGCTCTCACTCTCTCACTCTCTCACTCTCTCACTCTCTCACTGCTCTCACTCTCTCACTCTCTCACTCTCTCACTCTCTCACTGCTCTCACTCTCTCACTGCTCTCACTCTCTCACTGCTCTCACTCTCTCACTGCTCTCACTCTCTCACTCTCTCACTCTCTCACTGCTCTCACTCTCTCACTGCTCTCACTCTCTCACTCTCTCACTCTCTCACTGCTCTCACTCTCTCACTCTCTCACTGCTCTCACTGCTCTCACTGCTCTCACTGCTCTCACTGCTCTCACTCTCTCACTCTCTCACTCTCTCACTGCTCTCA
>JAFMOC010000673.1:22500-45000 GCA_019802505.1 Corydoras sp. C115 | reverse complement strand
TGGTTTTAATAAATCAGTGAGCTGTACATGTGGGAGAGTTAGTGAGTTAGGGTCAGTAGGTTAGGGTCAGTGAGTTAGGGTTAGTGAGTTAGGGTCAGTGAGTTAGGGTCAGTGAGTTAGGGTTAGAGAGTTAGGGTTAGAGAGTTAGGGTTAGAGAGTTAGGGTCAGTGAGTTAGGGTTAGTGAGTTAGGGTCAGTGAGTTAGGGTCAGTGAGTTAGGGTTAGAAAGTTAGGGTTAGAGAGTTAGGGTTACAGAGTTAGGGTTAGTGAGTTAGTGTCAGTAGGTTAGGGTCAGTGAGTTAGGGTTAGAGAGTTAGGGTTAGAGAGTTAGGGTCAGTGAGTTAGGGTTAGTGAGTTAGGGTTACAGAGTTAGGGTTAGTGAGTTAGTGTCAGTAGGTTAGGGTCAGTGAGTTAGGGTTAGAGAGTTAGGGTTAGAGAGTTAGGGTCAGTGAGTTAGGGTTAGTGAGTTAGGGTTAGAGAGTTACAGAGTTAGGGTTAGTGAGTTAGGGTTAGAGAGTTAGGGTTAGTGAGTTAGGGTTAGAGAGTTAGGGTTAGAGAGTTAGGGTTAGTGAGTTAGGGTTACAGAGTTAGGGTTAGTGAGTTAGGGTTACAGAGTTAGGGTTAGTGAGTTAGGGTCAGTGAGTTAGGGTTAGTGAGTTGGTGTCAGTAGGTTAGGGTCAGTGAGTTAGGGTTAGAGAGTTAGGGTCAGTGAGTTAGGGTTAGTGAGTTAGGGTTAGAGAGTTAGGGTTAGTGAGTTAGGGTTAGAGAGTTAGGGTTAGTGAATAAGGGTCAGTGAGTTAGGGTTAGTGAGTTAGGGTTAGGGAGTTAGGGTCAGTGAGTTAGGGTTAGTGAGTTAGGATTAGTGAGTTAGGGTCAATGGCTTAACACACACACACACACACACACACACACACGTGGTGTGAGTGTGCAGCTGAATGAAGCAAAAGGAATCATTAATTATTAATCATTAATTAAAGGTGTAAAGAGGTGACTGTTCCTTTGTCTCATTAGTTCTCGTTAATGGAATGTGAGTTCGGTTCTACGTTGGTTCTGCTTCTGTTATTTTAAGATTCTTCTCAGAGATATGAAGCTGGACGGTCCGGCTGTCTCACACAATGAGCTGAAGACTCCATCACACGCAGATGTTCCGTCCACTCAGCATCTGCAATTAAAGACCAACCTCAGGATCCAGGGTTCGTTCTGTCCTGATGCAGATGAAGAAAACCTTTGTGTGAACAGTTTGGGGAAGGCCCTGTTCTGTTTCAGCATACTGACTGAGCCCTGAGCACAAAGTTACATCTATAAAGTCATGGGTGGGTGAGTTTGGTGTGGAGGAACTTGACTGGTCCACAGAATCCTGACCTCAACCCCCTCAGCCTCAACCCCTGGTTCCTCACTGATTCCTCAGGATTTTTTGGAGATCAGTTGAGCTGTGATCAGGTGATCTCAGGAGATCTGAGGATGGCTGAAGGTGAAGTTCACTGAGAAATCTGAGGCTTTTGGCAAACACAGCTGTTTATTCTGAACGCGGTCCAAACGCCGGCGAATGCTGCGCTGACCCACATCTGAGTCCTGCACCGCGAGACGAACGCCGAGCTCCGTTTAATTAACTGAACCGCTTTAGGGATCGTTAATATTCTGCTCATAAAGAAGTCAGAGAGGCAGCAGGTTTGAGCTCAGAGTCTCAGTCATTCACTGAACCTGACTCCTGAATCTGACTCCTGAATCAAATTCTGTACTAAAGCTGACTCCTGAATCAGACTCCTGAAGCGGATGCCGTTGTGAAGCTGACTCCTGAGTCCGACTCCCGAAGCGGACTCCTGAATCAGACTCCGTACTGAGTGTGACTCCTGAATCGGACTCCTGAATCAGACTCCGTACTGAGTGTGACTCCTGAAGCGGACTCCTGAATCAGACTCCGTACTGAGTGTGACTCCTGAAGTGGACTCCTGAATCAGACTCCGTACTGAGTGTGACTCCTGAAGCGGACTCCTGAAGCGGACGGCGTTGTGAAGCTGCTGGTGTTTGTGAAGCTTGGCGAGGTCCTGATTAACGGAGTGGTATCTCTGCACCATGTGTGCTTCACTTCATTCTTTCCATTCTCTAATTCTCCACCTGTGGAGCTCAGCGTCAGCCAGATGTTCTACAGACACTCCAGAACGTTCCAGAACGTTCCAGAACGCAGGAACCAGCAGGAACACAATGATGACACTTCACTGAATTAGGTCTTTAATCGGATCAGAACCGAGAGCAAAACATGTTTCTCACAAAAGTTTGAATATAATAAATTAATAATAACGTTCCTGAGAACAGAACTGAACCGAGCTTCAGGATTAAACTCAGATTATGATGGTGGTTCTGACGGTTCTGGTGGTGCTGATGGTTCTGATGGCGGTCATGATGGTTCTGTGTGTGTGTGTGTGTGTGTGTGTGCGGTTCTGGTGGAGGAACCTGTGTGAGCAGTTAAACCCACAGCCTCTTTGTTCAAAGACCTTTGTAGCTGCAGCTCCTCAAATAAAGGAGTGACATCACAGTGACATCACAGCTCTGTTTTTCTATTTGAACAGGGGGCGGAGTCCAGACCACTCTTTGTCCTCAGACGTCGGATTGTGGAACTCAGTAACAGGAACCAAAGGGTTCTATTTGACCTTTTTATTTGATCTTATTTACTTAAAAAAAGAATTCTGTTTTAATTAAAATAAAGACTTTAATGTGATTTTAAAAATAAGAGAACCTTTAATTACATTAAATATAAATACAGGTTCTACTGTTAGGACAAACATATTTCTCCTGTTTTCAGATGGTTCCTCCGGTTTCAGATGGTTCCTCCGGTTTCAGATGGTTCCTCCTGTTTTCAGATGGTTCCTCCTGTTTTCAGATGGTTCCTCCGGTTTCAGTTGGTTCCTCCTGTTTTCAGATGGTTCCTCCTGTTTTCAGATGGTTCCTCCTGTTTTCAGATGGTTCCTCCTGTTTTCAGATGGTTCCTCCTGTTTTCAGATGGTTCCTCTGATGGTTGGTGGCGACGGGCTGATCATCAATCTCCTGACATCAGAGTTCTAATAAAACTGTCTCCCTGGAGGACGAGGCGGGCTGTTCGATGGAGGCGAGGTTCTCGTTCCCCTCCGCCGGCGTCTGATGCGTCTCCTCGCAGACGTGCAGCGGTTCCGCTGCCAGAACGGCCGACGCTAATTCCCACTTAGCGCAGACAGCCACATGCTGAAGGCCCAGAGAGCCTCATTAAAGTGTGCACGGATGAGACCACACACACGCACGCACGCACGCACGCACGCGCAGCCGCATGCGTCGCAGACCGTCCGTCTTCAGATTATCCCTCTGAACACGCTGCGAAGGAAACGCCTATTTTTGACAGAAAGAAGAGGCGTCGCCGCCCGCCGGGGTCCCGAGGTTCACCGTCCGTCCACCCGGCGGCGAGCGCGGCGGGGATCGGGGGGCGTGGCCGACAGTCTGGGTGGCACGGGGTAAAGGTTCTGTGTATACAGACGAGGAGATCCCGTGACGGGCCGGCGGGTGGAGGAGGTGAAGGCAGGAGGGGAAGCCCCACCCGGGGCCGTTCTGTGGTTTGATCAGAACTGCGGCGTGAGATCAACGTGCTGGTTCCGTCTCACGCTGCATGTTCTTAACACGTTCTGGATCTGCAGGAGGTTCCTGTGGTACAGTTCTCTATAGAGACACAAACCGCTGACCCACAGGGCTGCAACTTCACAACTGGAACCATCAAGCTTTCATTTTGGGTGAAGAAGCAGCAGCTTCTAATCTGACCTGTGTGTGTGTGTGTGTGTGTGTGTGTGTGTGTGTGTGTGTGTGTGTGTGTGTGCAGTGTGTTCTCCTCATTTTAACGCACAGTGAGTGTTTATGAAGTGAATTTAATACGTTGTGAGAGAACCCGTTATGTAGATGTGTTTTTCTGGTCAGGTGATGACATCAGAACATCAGAAGATGCGTCATTAAAGGTGATTAAAGGTGATTAAAGGTGATTAAAGGTGATTAAAGGTGATTGAAACGTTTGATTTAATTTTGGGGTGAGGAGGCGGATGTTCTCAGATGTTTGTGGATGATTTACGTTCTGACATCATTATTTAATGTGAGGTACAGAGATGGTTACATCATTCAGGAACCTCAGGAAGCTTTTGTCACATACAGAGAGTCTGAGAGCGGAACCTTGGAAGCGGAACCTTGGAAGCGGAACCTTGTGGTGGGGTTTGTATGGTGGAACTTTGGATGCTGGGTTTCTGGGCCGCACGTCTTCTTCTGTATTCAGGTTTAAAGCGGGTCACTGAGTCCAGAGAGACAAACTCAGCTGAAACCCAGAAAACATAAATAGACCCGCAACCCCCCCCCCCCCACACACACACACACATACATATACACATACATACACACACACACACACACACACACACACACAAAAATAATCCCAGGTTTGCAGACATTTCCTTTAAATCCACAGATATTAAAGGGTTGAGATGATTACCGAAGGAGCATCTGGTGGACGCCGTGTGAGCGCCGTGTGAGCGCATTGTGAGCGCATTGTGAGCACATTGTGAGCGCCGTGTGAGCGCATTGTGAGCGCATTGTGAGCACATTGTGAGCACCATGTGAGCGCCGTGTGAGCGCGTTGTGAGCGCATTGTGAGCGCGTTGTGAGCGCCGTGTGAGCGCCGTGTGAGCTCATTGTGAGCACCATGTGAGCGCCTTGTGAGCGCATTGTGAATGCATTGTGAGCGCATTGTGAGCGCATTGTGAGCGCATTGTGAACGCAGTGTGAGCGCATTGTGAGCGCGTTGTGAGCGCATTGTGAGCGCAGTGTGAGCGCAGTGTGAGCGCAGTGTGAGCGCATTGTGAGCGCATTGTGAGCGCCGTGTGAGCGCATTGTGAGCGCATTGTGAGCGCATTGTTGTGAGCGCAGTGTGAGCGCATTGTGAGCGCCGTGTGAGCGCATTGTGAGCGCAGTGTGAGCGCATTGTGAGCGCATTGTGAGCGCGTTGTGAACGCAGTGTGAGCGCATTGTGAGCGCATTGTGAGCACCGTGTGAGCGCATTGTGAGCGCGTTGTGAACGCAGTGTGAGCGCATTGTGAGCGCATTGTGAGCACCGTGTGAGCGCATTGTGAGCGCGTTGTGAGCGCATTGTGAGTGTGTTGTGAGCGCCGTGTGAGCGCATTGTGAACGCATTGTGAACGCATTGTGAGCGCATTGTGAGTGTGTTGTGAGCGCCGTGTGAGCGCCGTGTGAGCGCCGTGACGTCTGACTCTTCTGTCTGACTGAAGGCTTCTTCTGCGTTTTATGTCAGTCTGGATTTCAGAACCCGATTCTTCGTCCAAAGAAGTTTTAAAGATAATTTAAAGGATTGGCTGTTTTCAGTCTTGGCGCAGCAGGACGGTTCTGTAAACGCCGTTTTACGGCCCGCGGCTCGCTGAGAGATCTGGAGAGCGATGGAGACGTTCTGATATTTATAGAGGAGACTTTAATGTCTTCCAGGACGCTGCGCTGACGTGAAAACCCAAATCGCTGCTCACTCCGGAGGAAGTAAATAACTCGCCTTCAGGAACGTCAGGACTTCAGGGATCCGACCTGCAGTGTGAAGACGTGTCGGGTCCATTTGGACTCGGGTGGTAACCTGGTGAAGAACAAACAAACACAGGTTCCCTCAGGACCGTGAACCTTCACACACACACTCCACACTGTGAACACAGGAGCTGAGAATCAAACCCACCCCCTGAAGCTCAGCGCGGTCCTCCAGCTCACGTTCTTCACGGTTCTGTACGCCGTCATGGTGTTTAGGGTTCTGATGTCATCACCTGTGTGATGTCCGTCTGCTGAAGGCCATGAGGCTGGATGAGGACGGGGGGGGGTTCAGTTTAAAGGACCTCCACACGCAGCATGTGTTTGTCATGACGAGTTCATTAAGGTCTGAGATGTTCTGAGGACAGTGTGGAATCTTTCAGAACCTTTTTCTGGCAGCTGATCTAGAACCTTTTTTTAAGTCTATTGTTAGATGTAAAGAAAAAAAGATGAAGCCTTCAAACCTGCTGCTTTAAATCTGAGCTTTTTATGGGAATAACTCAATTATCTATTAATGGATGAAGAATCAAATACAGATGACTCATTTAGATTCATAAGATTTAGAGAATGTTTCGAACCCAACGTTCTGTAAACGTCGATCTGACCGACGGCTGCTATAAATCTGCTGCTGCATCAGGCTCCTGTTAACGTCCAGCATCCAGCATGAAGATCCTGCACAACCACAAACATATCAACCACAAACAGAACCAGAACTTTAAGGGGATCTTGTCTGGCTCTGGATGGGAATACCTCACCCTCCACCCCCCATCCTCCACCCATCCCATCCTCCGTCAGTGCACGTTAATGATGAGAGTTGATGTGAACCATCATTCAGTTTAGTGTTACATTTCAGAAGATACAGAAGATACCAACACGTCAGAACCTAAAACACGTCAGAACCTAAAACACGTCAGAACCCACGTCAGAGAACATCATCAGAACCTAAAACACATCAGAACCCACATCAGAGAACATCATCAGAACCTAAAACACATCAGAACCCACGTCAGAGAACATCATCAGAACCTAAAACACGTCAGAACCCACATCAGAGAACATCATCAGAACCTAAAACACATCAGAACCCACATCAGAGAACATCATCAGAACCTAAAGATTCACATTTCCCAAGAAAGACGACGATCCGAGGAATTTCACTTCTGTAGAATTTATCGAATCAAATCTAATCACGAATAAAGTCTTTAAAAAGACTGTGATCAAAATAAACAGCAGACAGCTGAGTCAGCTAATTAAAGCAACTGTGTGTGTGTGTGTGTGTGTGTGTGTGTGTGTGTGTGTGTGTGTGTGTGGGTTACAGCGTTCTGACTGCAGAACTTGGACTTAATAAGATTTTAGTGACATGAAGAATCTGCACGCCAGAACATTCACCAGTCATGAGTCACGTCTCGAGAGAACTCAGAGGAACACGTCCTGTTGCATTTAGAACGTCTCTAAAGAAAGATAATTCATAAAGTACACACACACACACACACACACACACACACACACACACACACACACACACACACACACTTCATTCATTCAGACACTGATTTCTGTCAGTAAACCGAGTTACAACCAGAAATAAACATCATATTAAAAATGAAATTATAAGAAGAAGATTGCAGGTGGTGCTGGAGCCTATCCCGTCATAACAAATTGAATGTCCATAGCAGCGCAGAGACAAACACATTCACACACACATTCACATCAAGGAGCAATTTAGACTGCATAAGAAAAGGTCAAGGAGAACATACAAATGGCAAAGGGCATCACCGAATGGAAATCAAACCTCAAGAGGATTTGAAGTTACAGCGGCCGGTCGTTAAAGTAATTAAAGTCGTTAAAGGGATCAGTGCTTCTGTTGAAACCTGCGGTGTTCGTTTGTGCTTCCGATTCGTTAAAGGCTCATTAAAATGAATAACGCTGGGTTTAATGAATGTCATCGTTTCATTCAGAGACGTTTGGAGCAGCGAGGAGAAGAAAAGCCTGGTTTTCTACAGTGATGGGAAGAGACGGAGGTAATTGCTGATAATGAATGGCTTAATGAGGACGGTCCGGACGGCCGAGACGGAGTCGTCTCTCAGGGTTAATTACATGTTGCACAGATGAACGAGTTTAAACGCTGAAACCACAAACAGAACTCCTGATGTCTCTGTATGTCTCTCTGTAATCACCAGGTTCTGTTCTCAACTTCTAAACACAGATGAGTAAAGAACCACAGATCCTGCAGAACGTGGCAGAGCGTTTATTTCTGTGCAGCTGTGCGTGTGTACATCTGACCCCGCACCTCGCGTCGGCGTCGGCCCGTGCACGGGCTTCGGCTTGTTTACCTTCACAAATTGCCGAGACGTCAGAAAAGATAGAGTGCTGTTTGGATCATTTCCTCCCGCAGTGCGGTTCCGTCCGCTTTATTTATTAGAGGCGGTCGGTGTGATTGATTCTGCCGTGTGGAGATCGACTCGAGAAGCAGACTGAAGAACCATCACGCCGTTCTAAGACTGCATCATGGAGCAGAGGAGACAGATCTGTATCATCACAGAGACAGCACACAGAACACAGAACGAGGTACCGACACAGCCCTGAGACCTGAGACCTGAGCCAGAGATCAGCCAATCAGGTTCACTTACCTCATCGACCTCACCGACAGAACATTGGTGACATCAGAGTCAAACGTTTTAATAATGATTCTCTGAAACTTCAGGATCAGAACTTAGAAACCCGTTGAGTTCTGTCTGGACGTCTACAGTACTGCGCCATCATCTGCCTTTAAGACCGTAGGCTGGGCGTGTGGGCGTGGCCTAAAGCATTAATGATTTCTTTAAGGCCGGGTCACGCAGATGAGGGTTCTGTTTGTCAGATTCTCGCTGGATTGTGAATCAGAACCGTTCTCAGTCGGCTGTTACGAGAGCGAGAACCTGATCCTGACAGATATCATCTCTCCAGAGCATTTCACATTCCTGACGTCACCGTTTCTGTCGGAGCCAAAGCTGGAAACCCAACGCTGTCGGTTTGGACGCGGTGCCATGTCGCTCTGCAGGTTCTCTGAGCTCGGGCTGTTCCAGCGGCGCAGAAATAATAAACTGGACGTTTATAAGAGCTTCACTGAGACGGGACTCGAGATTTTCTAAAGTCAGATCTCAGATTTATTCATACAGAGTCTTCAGTGGGAGTCTTTACAGACCAACCCACCTGCCTTTCCATGTCCTGATGCAGGAGAACATCAGGTTCAGAAAGCAGAACCACTGCAGGAACTCAGAGTGTGGTTCTGCTTCTGTCATGGTTCTCTCGTGGTTCTGTTCTGTAGATCATCAGGTTTAAATTCATGCTTCTTAAAGGAATATAATAATCAGTAATGTGAACGTGGAACACCTGAGATCTCATCCTCACCTGAATGAGACCTGACACCACAGATCTGCAAACCAGGACCTCGAAACGTAGCACAGGAACCCTGAGATTCAGGTCCAAGCTGGGTTCCTACAGCGTTTATTAGACACGGCCAAAAACAAAGTTCTCATGATCAGATCTCCTGCAGTTTGGAACACGGCGCATGTTCTCGATAAGCCTGAGAACAAATCTGTGAGAGAAACACAACGAGAGCTGATTGATGACTGAGGGAACCGAACAGCCGGCTGAAGGACATTATCTCAGAACTCTTAAACGCCATCGCTTTGTTAGCAGTTGTTAAGATTCATCACCCCGGAGGCTCGGCATCATTAAAGCTGCAGAAGAAGCGGGCCTCGGACCGAGCCGGATCCTCCGGCGCCTAATTATCTGCCTTTAGATCTTAATGGACTTTATGTGAAGATGAACGGCACAATCAGGAACCACCCAAACATGGTTCTCTTTCAGGGACCCGATTTCTTAGAGGTCCACATCAGCGGCCTGCGGCGTAAAGTGGGGGGGGGGGTCAGGGGTGAATCTGGCAGCGCAGCATCCGCTCTGGTCCTCTCCATCCTGTGAGCCTGACCTCTGGTGGAAGTCAGCAGCCGTTTATTTGTGAGCAGCAGCTCGCTATCGTCATGGAGAACGTCAGGTCCTCATTATTCTCTCATCAGCATCGCGTTCGTCTGTCATCAGCTGCAACCAATTAAACCGACCCTGGACTTTTACCCTGAACTGGAAACTTCAATACTCACCGGCCACTTTATTAGATACACTCACTTGTCTTGCTCCCTGTAGTTCCTCGGTTCCTCTGATGATCAGGACCCTCACTCAGCGGAGGTTATGAGGGTGTGTTGTGGGACCGTAGGTCAGCAGGGGCTGCTCAGTTTGTATTGTTGATCTTTAATCCTCCATCAGTGAGGACGGTGGAGACAGTTTATATAGAAACTAAAGTCTAAAATCAGGTTTAAAGCCAAATGAATTTTAATGGTTCTGGTTGGTGAGGAGTAATTAAGGTTCCGGAACCAGTTTTAGATCCTGTCACGATGACGTTCTACAGAAGCCGAGTTCTGAGGGTATTACTGAGGCTCTACAGGACCAGGACCCCCACCTCCTTAAAGCTCCATAACTCACTCCTGACACTTTGAGTACAACAGTTCATTAGGCTCCCAAATTACTCCTTATCTCTGAACGACCCCCCTCCAGGATCTTACCCCAAAGCTAAAGCCTTTCCTCTAAACACACAGAGTGATATAAGACACTAACAAGAGCGAGAACATGGCCGGTGCTGGTTAGGTCAGTGTCTGAGTCCAGTTTACACGACGGTGGATGAGGATGGAGTCCAGATGTTGAGAGATGTGGGACTGCTGTATAAGAGCTGAGAGAGAGAGAGAGAGAGAGAGAGGGAGAGAGGGAGGGAGGGAGGGAGAGAGAGAGCTATGCCACCTCCTTGGCATTTGGAACAAACCTCATGGTACCTCTCCTGGTGCCCGGTCTTGAAGCTCAGTGGGTGGCGCAGACCCATCCTGCCCGTGAGGTGGTGGTTACTTCACCCTCACTAACGTACAATGATGAGAAAAGCAGTTCTGATGTAAACGCAGCCAGCGCGTCGGGTGAGGGAGAGTTCTGAGCTTTTGATTCAGACTGCAGTCAGAAACTCTGATCGTTCTGATTGATCACTCTAATCAGCGATCATGGTTCCTTTAGCGCAGGCTGTGATAATTCAATAAGCCTCCATTCTCAATGCCTTAATCCGAGGTGCTGCCCCATTAGGAAGCGGTTCCAGATAAGGTCCTGCTGCTCGCGGGGATTTGCTTTATTTAAATGGAGGACATCTGAATAATTGAGCGCTTGGCGCTTCTGTAAAGCTCCAGCTGTTTTCCGTTGGTTCCGTGATCCGCTCGGTGTGCATGTTGGGTAATTGCACGGCTGGCAGAGGGCAGGGCGAGTGTGTAATCAGTAGTTAAACTCAGTGAGAGGCCAGCACAGTCGTAATGAGAGGAGGAAGAGTGAAACTAATTGCACCCTGGCAGGCGAGCTGCTCATCAGCCGGCCTTTATGATGTTCGGGTGGAGAGAGCCGGAGCCGGTCGGCCCACCGCGTCAGCCCGCATGACAATTCAAATAACACTCTGCAGATGAGAGTAAGCAATTCAAGATGTGTGTGTGTGGGGGGGGGGGGGGGGGTGTACGTACAGGCGAGGTGGAGGCTGTGAGTTTCCATGGGTGCAGCTCTCTGACACAGCGGGGCAGGACCACACGCTGACCCCATCCGCAGGAAAGCCACGCTGCCTCCGTGGCGGTGTGCACCATGATGCAGTAAACAAACAGAACCACTTCCTGTAAAACCGAGCTGCGTGGAAAAAAGGACGGGCGGGGGGGGGGGGGGGGGGGGGGGGGGGGGGGGGGGAGGGCGGGGGGGGGGTTGTGAAAGTCTCCAAAGTGTCTCCTAAACAAAAACAAGGCTGTGATGGGAAGCAACGCTCAGAGGGATCACAGAGCTGGAGAACATTCTCACATCCTGCTCAGAGAGAACGTTAAACAAAGCTTTCCAAACATGACCGTCAGACTGCAGGTCACCCTGCAGGTCACCCTGCGCACCAAATCTGTACTCATACAGAACGTTCCACGTGCTCAGCGTTTCAAACACATCACCATTAAAACAACAATCAGCAGAACCCAAACCACCCAGAACATTCAGCTTCAGAAACGGTTCCACTGTTCTGTTCTGGTACCTGTTTGTTCAATCGGGGGGGGGGGGGGGGGGGGGGGGAGTGAGAGATGCGGTCACACAACAGACCCACTGCTTCATTAAATATATTACTAAATTAAGGTCCTGTAAATGAGGTGACCTCATCTAATGGACCAAATCCCAGGTCCACTGAGTTTACCAAAGTGGGTCCCTGAGCAAGACCCTTAACCCTCACGGCTCCAGGGGGCGCTGTGCCGACCCTGCAGTCTGCAGGTTGGAGGCGCTCTGGAGTCCTCCTGTTCAGAAGAGAAGACACCGGTACATCAGAGTGTGAGCACTGAGATCAGATCTTTAACTGAGATTAAAGTTCATTAAAATTCACATTTACAAATTAATTAAAAAGAATAATAATGAGCCTCGGTGTTAAAATCCAGAATATTAATCTCAGATTAAACTGAGATTTAAACCTGAACCTGATCATCTGTTTATTGATCATCCATCAGCCGCTCTGATCTGACCTGCAGTAGTGTTCATGTGGACACACACACACACACACACACACACACACACACACCCAGTTTGTGTAGATGTTCATCCACCGTGCCCGTGCACGCCGCCGTCTTCATGGTGCTGGTTCCGTCTCAAAGCCGTCTCTGCTCAGCGGGTTTCCGTTGCTGTCAGTTTATTGTCTGTGAGATGAGACAGGAACGTTTGTTGTGAGTGTGTGAGTGTGTGTGAGTGTGTGTGTGTGTGTGTGTGTGTGTGTGTGTGTCTTGGCGTTCTGATCGGCAGCGTGTTTACAGTTTTAAGGCCCGAGCTCAGTGTTCACTCAGAAAGCTGCTTTTCCTACAAGTGCTCCAGGCTTTCAGCCAGTCTGCAGAGAAAAACATTTAGGAATAATCTGAGTGAGGACCTCGAACCCGGGGTTAGAAGCATATTTCAAACATGTTTATGATGACTGATTGAACATGGCCCCGTGTTTATTTCGCTCGGGCTGAGTGGAAGCAGCTTCGCTTCAGGCTGAGTGAGAAATGATGATGATCTACGAGCTGAGTACTTATTATGATAATGAGCTCCGCCCACTCACACCTTTTCTAATCCCGGTTCTGTGGGTCAGCTCGCAGGCCTGAATAAAGGCCCGTTCCACCGAGCGCGTGAAGCTCGGCCGGTGGGGTGGTCAGCGTCTCTGAACTTTATCTCAGATTGAATCTGAGTGTTAAGGTTCTTTTTATGATATAATTCACGATGTCCTGTGGTGTAATAAGGACCGGGGTTTATAAAGCTGTGGGGTTTGGACTTTTGGGGAAGATTTATTTCATATGTGTATTTACATTTACAGGATTACACTGCGTCCACGCTTCAGCGGCGCAGCGGGTCAGCACCGGGTTGGGTTTTTAAATAAAGCACTTCATACAGATTTTCATTAACTGACTGAAGGTCAATCCAGAGTTTAAGATTGTGAATGATTTTCAAGGTGAAAGCTATTAGTCTGATTAACTGCTCTGTTTGTGTTAGTTATGATGTTATGACATCACAACAAATAACACGTTAAAAAAAGACTTAAAGAGACGTTATGTAATGGAACCCTGTAATGGAACCCTGGAGTTAAAACAGCTGCTTTATTTTGAGGTAATTGAATCTATTTTGATCTTAATGAAGTTTACAGCGGTGTCCGTCCGTCCGTCCGTCCGTCTGTGGTGAGGTGCTTCTGTCCCTGTGTGTAACTCAGACGGTGTGAATAAGCTTCGGGATGGTTGTTGTTATGGCTTCGTGCTGTTATACAGCTTCTTAAATTTAATTTGTCTAAGCAAAAATAAGAATGTGATCCCGAACTCGCTGGCCTTGAGTCCTGTGGTTAAGATCTCGTGATCCAAAACTGCTAAAGTGTCAGATTTTATTTATTTAATGGTAAAACGAGTCTCTGTGAGTTTCAGCTGGTGCTGCGCTGCCGTGTTCGGTGGAAAGACGGTTCCCCCCGGAGCTCCGTCTGTTTCAGTGCTGAAGGAGAACCACGGGGCTTTAAATCAGTGCTTAAACGTCAGGATTTCTATACAGTGTGTTCCTCATGCCCCCCACCCCAAAACGCTGAGCGCCATAGATGCTGAAAATAGACAAAGACAATCCAACACCACATGCAAGTAATTATGTAGAAATTAATTAAGCTGCAGCAGCTGCTCCACACGTTCCTCCAGTTAGTGTTGAGATGTGTCTCTGCTGAGTTCTGGGGCAGCAGCATTAATTCAGAACACATTTCCAGACTCCGTACCATAATCGCACCGTAGATCTTCCACAATTAAACATGTTCCCTTCAGACGTAAAGCATTTCATTAAAACACGCAGAGAGAGACACATTCACACATTCATCTTCACATCATCATCAGCTCTCCTACACTTTATTCTAACGTTTTTATTTTGTTGATGTGAAGATTCTAAAGGACGCAGTGTGACGGAGTTCAGGTCCAGACCTCGGGATCCGTCCCGAAATAAAATCTGCATTCAATGGAAAACATTCATCATGTGAATTAGAGCAAGAGCTGGTGGTGAGATCTATCAGAGTAATGAGAGAGAAAAGAGACAATGAGAGCGAGAGAGAGACAAAGAGACAGACAGACAGACAAAGAGAACGAGAGAGAGAGAGAGAGAGAGAGAGACAGAGAGAGAGACATTAATATTCAGGTCAGGATTCTGTCCTATTAGAATTCAGCAGACAGGAGATCTGATCTCAACACTGAGACCTGTGCAATGAAAATAAATGACTGAATCTTCAGCATGCACACACACACACACACACACACACACACACATTCATACCCAAACAAATCTCATTTATTAATTATTCAGATTCAAACTGAATTGTGGAACCGCTGTTTTGAGGTTGATTTTAAAGCGACTGTGGAACCTTCAGGTTCTCTCTGATATTTAAAGGACTTCATGTTCAGCAGAAGTTGTTTCTCGTGTGTAAAACATTTGAATGAAACGGATCAAGCTTTACTTTATGAAGCGTATATCTGAAGCGTGAGCAGCCAATGGTTCCTTTATAGAGTTCCACCTGGTCCTGTCTGAGGAACCTTTACCTCGTCCGTCTCTGATTTTCTTCCTGCTTTGATTCAGTTTCATTTCTAATTTGAATCCCCCCCCCCCTGTGTCCCCCCCCCCCCCGTGTCCCCCCGTTGTGTTGGGAGCTCAGGTGTACGAGCGCAGGGGTCAGTGTGTTTGTATCTGAGCGGGTTGGTGAGGGCCGGTGGTTCTCGGTGGAGTGGACGGCGCAGCAGCATGATTCAGCTTTCTGTCCGATGCATTAACTGAAGCTCGCTGCTATTCCCATCACATCGCCCGAACTTCAGAGGGGCACGAAACACACCGCGACCCTCTCAGCAGGAACTGCCATTAAAGCCTTTCAGCTGCCCCGCGCTGCACTTCTATTTCAGGACTTGGCTGAAATCACGAGCTGAAAAATACACTTCACTTTTCTGGTGGAGCAGTTTAAGGCGTGAGGGAGGGAGGGAGGGAGGGAGGGAGGGGGTTCTATTGGACCGATGCTTTAAAAAGGCTCCAGGTGAAAGGCTCCGTCACCCTGAGGAACCCGTGTGAATAGAACCCGCAGAACGATGAGGTGTTGAAGACGCTCTTCATCACAGGAGACGTCCTCACGATGCAGTTTATCATAAACACGCAGAGGAACTTCAGATTAGATCCTCTTTAGATCTGGTTCTAATCTGAGTGTTCTTACAGCTTTATAAGAACTCTCTGTGTTTATACAGTCTGCGAGCAGCTTTACAGAACCCCACTGTTCCTTACAGAACAGAACCATCTTTGTGGAGCAGCAGTGATGAATGAGCACCACAGATACCACCCCTGATGCTTTTGCTCAGAGTCTGTATTTTCTTTATTAAAGGACCGTGATGAACCCGTCAGCTGGAGGAACGTCTGCTCTCCAGGCGGGAGGTGGAGCTCTGATCATCTGTGGACTTCATGTTGATGACATCATCACGTGGTGGTGTCTGTGCGGCGCTCGTGCTGCTCGTCCCGTCAGCCCCTGCATTTAGAAACAAAGCGGTTATTAGAATAAATATAATCTGTAATAAGAGCTGTAGCTACCACTGGGATAGGTCTGAACATTGGGGGAGAGGCAGCGTGCTGGAGGGGAGGGGCGTGGTCAGGTACATCTCATTCTGCATTCAGGTGAGCGACACCTCAGTGGAACTGGAGCAGACTCAGAGTCCCGCCCCGTCAGGACAAACAGAACCGGCTGAGAAGGGCCGGCTCGTATCCAAGCCACTTGCTAACAGGCCTTGACCCCGTTCTGTCTGGCACTGATTGGCCAGAAAGCCACAAAAATCTCTTTATTCTTGAAGTGGAATTAAAAAAACTGCCTTCAGGACAAAAAAGAACGGTTCTTATTTCTTTACAGTTAAGATTAAAGGAATCAGAAATATTTCAACTTTTTAACGCCAGTCCTCACAAAAAAGACCGAGCCCGTGAAACATGAGAACGTCTGCAGAACTCGCAATCTCACCCGGGTTTCCCAGAAACACTTTGAATAAACAGTTTCCACTTTTAATTTCCCTTTAATGTTTCTAACATTCAGAAACAAACAGGGTCTGAGGCTCTGAAGCTCTGAGGCTCTGAGGGTCTGAGGCTCCGAGGGTTTCAGGGTCTGAGGGTCTGAGGCTCCGAGGGTCTGAGGGTCTGAGGCTCCGAGGGTCTCAGGGTCTGAGGCTCTGAGGGTCTCAGGGTCTGAGGGTCTGAGGCTCCGAGGGTCTGAAGCTCTGAGGGTCTCAGGGTCTGAGGGTCTCAGGGTCTGAGGGTCTGAAGCTCTGAGGATCTGAAGGTTTGAGGGTCTGAAGCTCTGAGGGTCTGAAGCTCTTAGGATCTGAGGGCCTAAGGGTCTGAAGCTCTGAGGATCTGAGGGTCTGAGGGTCTGTCTCTCAGCTTCATCCTCAAAAGTGGATCCCCGAAACTCCCGGTGTTCTAAAGGAACCGGTGTTGCTTTCCTTAATAGTAAAGGAACCAGTATTGGTTCTCCGTCTTAAATAACGGAAGTTTGAGATCTGCGTGGAGATGAAGCAGGAGAAGCGAGCCGTTCAGCGCTCTGACAGTCTGCTCAGTCTAATCTAACATCTTATTTAAACAGACTCTGTAAAAGAAGCTTTATGAGACGCTTTGAAGCTCCGGTTACTGCAGTAGAACCCGTATGTGCCAGACAGAACCTATTCATAGATCCATTTTCCAAACAGACACCAGAACGCTGAAGTTTGGGGAATGTTTTATTCATGCCGTGTGGTGAGTGCAGGGACAGGATTATTACAGGGATAATAATAAAGCACTTTGCTGCAGCCAAGGCTAACACTGAGGCTTCCAGATTCTTCTCTTCATCACAGGAACCAAACGTATGCATCAGTTCTCCTGCAGCTCAGGAACCGACACGCTGTAAATGATCTGAATCGGAACTCTGAAGCTCTCCATTCAGTAATGTTACAACAGATAGAACCAATCAACAACACGGCCATGTGTTCTCTCTATGGGAACAGTTTGGGGAAGGCCCGCGCGTTGTTCCAGCGTGTCTGTAAAAATGACAAACACCGTTCCAGCTCAGAATCACGGGTTCCTGGAACGTTCTAATGGCGCTTTATTAAAGCCACGTATATACGGCTCGTCACAATACAATCAAGCAATGTGATGGGATAGGAGGTAAGAATCTGATAGAACCCGACGGCTGAGGGTTCTCTTTCAGCATCATAACTTTCACCAAAGCAACAAGATGAGAGAGAAGTGTGGAGACGAATTGATATTAATGAGGCGTCATGCTGTGAAAGCACTGCCCTCGCTCTCCTCTCCATCCATCCATCCATCAGTCCCCCCCCCCGCCCCCCGCAGACCTGCAATGAGAGAAGGTTCCGCAGCTTCTCCACCGCAGACTCGCAGAGGCGGAGCGTCTCCACACCGTGCATCTGATAAATGATTTAATGGCTTCCCAAAAGGCTAATCATTATTAGAACCAGATCAGAAGCACGAGCGCAAACACTCCACACGTCCTCACGGAGACGTTCTCCAGCCGGCGTCCCGTTCCCCGTGATTTATCACATTTATGGAAAACCAGAAACCCTAAAACAAACCCCACAACGGCGTCTGATTCCCAGACGTGCTGTTCCTCATTTCTTTATTAAACCGGTCGGATGATGAAGTCAGTCCTATCCCATCACTGTCTCATACCGCAGTGATATGATCTCTTCATTCTGTTCATCATCTGAATGACCAGAGTCTGACCTCTGACCTTTACTTTGGTAAATAATCTGTAATAATCCATCAGATTTGGAGGTTCTGGGGCGCTGGGGCCACGATCGGCCCTCCGCATGGCGTTCGGTGAGTTTCATACACACAGTCTGACGTCCAGAACAAACCCTCAGTGAGTCTCTGTGACTGAAGATTAGAAATGGTTATGAATGAACAGAAGTTCCTCTTTCTCACTAAAATCAAAGACTTTCTTAAATAAAGTTCTTAGATGAACAGTTTTGTTTTGTGGAAATGAAAGCAGAGCTTTTTAAACTCCTGTCATCAGGAGACTTTTATTAAAAAAGAACAAACATTGTGCTCTTCTTTGCTGTGACCTTTAGGGTCCCCACATCATCATCATCATCATCATCATCATCATCATCATCATCAGAAGCACCACAGCTGTCCACAGCAGCATCTCATCACTCACGTTGATTTAATGAGTGTAAAACTCTTCACTGCAGTGAAGGAGAGTGAGGTTTACAGAAGCTCCACTCACACCATAACGTTATTTAAAGGGACAGTTCAGAGACCTGCTGATACCTTTTGAGGTGGAGCTGGTGTGGAGAACCTAGAGATGATTTTTTGGTGATCTGGAACCACTGAGATGAATGAATGAATGCAGTTGTAATGATATTTGAACGTGATCTTCAGAGTGCAGTGTGTACAGTGATCTTCCTCCACGACTTCCTCTTCCTGAATTCCTGTAGCGGATGACATCACGGCGTCCGGCCGCCGCTCGCTGCTCCTGCTATTCAAACAGAACGGCATGGATATTCAGGAAGCCGTCTGCGCTGCGGGTTCATTCTCCTGCTCGCTGCCTCCTCTATTCCTGACATGCTCTTCTTTCTGTTTGTCTTAAAGCCTCTCCTGCTGCTGTTTCAGAGGAACCGCTGAGCGCTTCGTTATGTTCCCCGCTGGGTCCTCCAAAAACAAGACATCATTTAAACCCTGATTACTGCAGAACGATGAAACCTCACCCCAAAGAGGAACACACAGGAACTCTACTGCACTATACTGTACTATACTATACTGTACTATACTGTACTATACTGTACTGCACTACACTATACTGTACTATACTGTACTATACTATACTGTACTATACTATACTGCACTACACTATACTGTACTATACTATACTGTACTATACTATACTGTACTATACTATACTGCACTACACTATACTGTACTATACTATACTATACTGTACTATACTGCACTACACTATACTGTACTATACTATACTATACTGCACTACACTATACTGTACTATACTATACTGTACTATACTGTACTATACTATACTATACTGCACTACACTATACTGTACTATACTATACTGTACTATACTGTACTGCACTGTACTATACTGTACTATACTGTACTATACTGTACTGCACTACACTATACTGTACTATACTATACTGTACTATACTGTACTATACTGCACTACACTATACTGTACTATACTATACTGTACTATACTATACTGCACTACACTATACTGTACTATACTATACTATACTGTACTATACTATACTATACTGCACTACACTATACTGTACTATACTATACTGTACTATACTATACTGTACTGTACTATACTGCACTACACTATACTGTACTATACTGTACTGCACTACACTATACTGTACTATACTATACTGTACTATACTATACTGCACTACACTATACTGTACTATACTATACTATACTGTACTATACTATACTGTACTATACTATACTATACTGCACTACACTATACTGTACTATACTATACTGTACTATACTATACTGTACTGTACTATACTGCACTACACTATACTGTACTATACTGTGCTATACTATACTATACTGTACTATACTATACTGTACTATACTGTACTGTACTATACTATACTGTACTATACTATACTATACTGCACTACACTATACTGTACTATACTATACTGTACTATACTGTACTGCACTGTACTATACTGTACTATACTGCACTACACTATACTGTACTGTACTATACTGCACTACACTATACTGTACTATACTATACTATACTGCACTATACTATACTGTACTATACTGTACTATACTGCACTATACTGTACTGCACTATACTATACTGCACTATACTGTACTATACTATACTGCACTATACTATACCGTACTATACTATACTGTACTGCACTATACTGTACTATACTATACTGAACTATACTATACTGTACTGCACTATACTGTACTGCACTATACTATACTGTACTATACTATACTGTACTGAACTATACTGTACTATACTATACTGTATTGCACTGCTCAGTACTACAGCAATAGCATCAATACATTAATATTACAAATCCAGTTCAAAAGAAGAACATAGTAATGTTCTCTATAGACAGATAATGTATCATAATAATAAAATCTGTTTTAAAAGCTGTATGTTTTGTCTTTAACGTAAAACTAACGCTGATTTAAATCTGAAATGTGAATTCTCATCAAATCAGAAATCTCCATTAAAGTCCATTAAAGTCCATTAAAGTCCATTCAGACTCCGAGGTTCCAGCGTTCCGGCTCCTCGACCTCCTGAACATAACAGACTGATGCTTATCTTTAATCACACTAAACAGGAGGTGTTGATGTTCAGTCTTCAGTCCTATCCCGTCTGTTTCCATCAGGTGATGTTTTCATCGGTCAGCCCGGCGCCGGTGTTTCTGTAAATCACTTTGATCCTGAGGTGGACAGTGTTGTCGCTTCACGCTGTAGATGTCACTGAAACCTCACATCCACAAGCAAACGCAACATCAGCTCTGCTGCTCTGGAACGAAGCTCTGCTCCATTGTGGAGGCTGCAGGTTTTCACGCATCCAACCGTAATGAGCTCGCAATTCCTTATGTTCTGGCAAACACTCAGCATCCCGATTCATCCCAGTCGGGGTGGAGGTCAGGAAACCGAGCGTCCAATCCTTCCAAACCTTTTTATTCAGAATTAAATACATGAAGAACCTCGTGCAATGGAGAACCTGCTAAACTCGGGTGAACCTGCTCCATACAGCAGTGAGGAGCACAGGAACAGATTTAATTTTATTAATTGATGAGGATGAGGATGGGGGGGGGGGTGAGGATGATGTGGGGGGGGGGGGAGTTTTTTCAGGATGAGGATGAGGATGGGGATGGGGGGGGGTGAGGATGATGTGGGGGGGGGAGTTTTTTCAGGATGAGGATGAGGATGGTGGGGGGGGAGTTTTTCAGGATGAGGATGAGGATGGTGGGGGGGGTGAGGATGGTGGGGGGGTGAGGATGGGGGGGGGTGAGGATGGTGGGGGGGGGTGAGGATGGTGGGGGGATGAGGATGGTGGGGGGGGGTGAGGATGGTGGGGGGGTGAGTTTGTAAACTCGGTGTTCTGTCTTTAATTCGGCAGAGCAGGGGCGTGCGGAGGAGGGGCTTTGCGCATGCGCGCTACACATCCCCGCCACGCGCGGCGCAGTCGCGTCGTTTATTGAGCTTCATCATGCAGCGCGAGCCAAACACTCGGCGCTGCGCACAGCCGCCTGCGGTCCGCGGAACCGACACCGACACCGACTCCGACACCGACACCGGCAGAAGCATGGGGTAACGGCGCGGAGAGGTCGGTTCCGCTCGGTCCTGGAGACGCCAACGTTCTCGATTACTTCGACTCGATTCGAAACACAGAACCCGAGAACCCAGAGAACCCGGAGAACCGGAGAACCCGCAGCTCGGTTCCGTTAAAGCCTCGGAGCGTGGCTTCGTCCCCGGGGGGTGGGGGGTGTGTGGGGGGGTGCTGATGATGATGATGAAGATGATGATGAAGATGACGACGGTGATGGCTGATCTTGTGTGCTGCGCGGTGGCTTTGATCCTCTACGTGAACACGCTGAACGCGGATTTCTGCTACGATGACAGGTAGCTGCGCTGCTTTACTCAGAGTCGGCGTTCCGATGCGTGTTGTTTAAAGCCGCTGATTGATCTCGCCGCTGCACTGATTACATTGTAGCGCATGGCGGCGGGTTCTCCTCCGGATCTGTCGCGACTCTACAGACGGTGGTGTGTGTGTGTGTGTGTGAGTGTGAGTGTGTGTGTGTATGTGTGTGTGTGAGTGTTTGTGAGTGTGAGTGTGTGTGTGTATGTGTGTGTTTGTGAGTGTGTGTGTGCGCGCGCGCTCTTGTTGATCCTCTTTTGTTGTTGGGACTCACGCGGCGGGTTTCTGTTGATTTGCGTTTCGCTGAAAATGAAATTTAAAATGAATTTCCGATAAAACAACAAAAGAACCAATCAGCTTCAGAATCACAACATCAATCAGCCTGCCGCTGCAGCCACGTGCAGAGCATGCATTTATTTATTATTGCGTTATGACGTCATAAACTCAAAGAACAACAGGAACATTACAGAGATCAAAGACTTCAGAACCATAATTAAAAAAACTGAAGGAAATTAAGAAATGGTTCTAAAGCTGCTGATCTGTCTCTCTCTCTCTCTCTCTCTCTCACACACACACACACACACACACACACACAGTGTGGACGTACCTCTCAGGCTCTTTGTGACGGTCAGGTGT
>JAFMOC010000673.1:0-17500 GCA_019802505.1 Corydoras sp. C115 | reverse complement strand
AGAGATCATCTACGATCGGACCCGGATCTCCAGATGTTCCAGCATCTGGCCTTATCACAGAATCCGTTTACCCCTCACTTACCCGCGCAGATGATTACACGTCTTTAAGCTCGGAGACGTTAACGGGGAGACGGCTGCGGGGCGGCGGAACCTGAGGTTTGAACCTGCGTTCGGGTTCCGCACCTTTCAGAACCTTTCAGCCTCAGTGTCCTTAAGAGAAGCAGAATGAAAGACGGAGGTCCGGTGGGGACGGGGGGGCGGGGTCAATGGTTCTAACACAGGAACTCTTAAATGTTTTACAGAACAGGTTGCTCTCAGTGCGCTGCTGACCCCTGACCCCTAAGCACAGGGTGCAGTGACCCCGCACACCCAGGCTGGTCCCGGGTCACTGGTCCCGGTTCCTCTGTCACCGTCCCATCTGTGAAAGTGTCAGCGTTCCGTTGAGAGGACCAGCCGTCTTTAGTACCGACTTCAAAAAAACCCTAAAACTCTGGAATGGATTCAGCCCCCCCCCCCACTGCAAGCTAAATTGATCCCTCCTCCTCCTCCTCCTCCTCCTCACTGCATTCCATACGAGCTGATGAAGGTTCTGCAGGGTTCCGCCGCTCAGCCGTGTTTAAAGCTGAACTATCCATCAGCGGAACCGTCGTCCATCACGGCGCCGGAACCGTAATCAGGAACCTTCATGATTCTGCTTTCAATGGATTTTACACTCTGCAGGAGCTTTGGACAGATGACCTCAGAGTGCAACCTCACCTCAACCTCACAGTGGCGCCGTGTCAGAGTTCTGAGAACAAACTTTATTCAGGAAACATCACGGGAACGGAGGACGGAACCTTTAACGAGCCCCTGTTCCCCTGTATGAGGTTGAGGTTGGAGCACTGAGGAACCTGAGGTCAGTGGAATGAGGTCTCTCCTGAATCGGACCTCCTGCAGGAGCGACCTCGACGTTGCGGGTTCGGGTGGAAGACGTTTGCGGCGGTGTTGGGGGCGGGGCAGGGTGAGAAGGCGGGGTTCTGATTGACGTGGGTGCAGCTGCTCGGACGGCGGGGTCGTGGGCGGGGTCGGGTTCTACACGGCGTGACCGATTGGCCGTTCTTTCTGACAGATGCTGCGAACGAGCACATCCAGCTGCGAAGGCCAAACCAGAACCGACAGGTTCTCTGACCGAGGGGCCTGCGCTCCACCTCGTAGTCTGGACCTCAGTAAGTGTTGGTGGGGGGGGGGGGGTGTTGCTGTCTCTGGTTCTTGTCGGTTCTGTATCGATGAGTTGATCGGTTCCCGACGCGCCGTCCTTCGTTCTTTAACGATGGTGATGAGTCAGCAGAACGAGGACTGCGGTCCGTTTGATTTATCGAGTCCGGTTCCGCGGTGTCCGCTCTGGCCGCGTGCACCGAGACTGATCCGGGTCCGGCGGCGGGTCGGAGAACCGAAGAGACGCCCGGCCGCGACCCGGTTTAATGGGGGGGGGGGCCTGTCGCCTCGGGCTCGTCGTCTTGTGGCGGACCTTCACAAGGAGTTCCACAAAAGAGACAAAAGCAGCGGAACGGTGGAGGACACGGGGCCCGTTTGTTCTCTGTCCTGCGTTCTCTGTCCTGTGTTCTGCGTCCTGTGTTCTGCGTCTTATCTGTTAAATTCCCGTCTGGTTTTTTCGCTGGTTCTTTTAAACCTGTCCACATGTGGACGTCCCTGAAGGTCCTTAGCTTTGTTGTTTTCTGTCTCTGTCCTTCTTGTTGTCCATGTTCCTGACAGATGTGTGTGTGAGTGTGAGTGTGTGTGTGTGTGTGTGTGTGTGTGTGTGTGTGTGTGTGTGTGTGTGTGTGTGTGTGTGTGTGTGTGTGTGTGAGAGCTCTGGAAACGATCAGAACGCTCTGTTTTTAATTGGACCCGTCCGCTGATCATTTGTAAGACTAATTTTCTGTAGGTGGGGTTCGGGGGGGGGGGGGGGGTTGAGGGTGGTGGTGGTGGTGGTGGGGGGTTCGGGGTGGTGGGGGGGCAGTAATATGCTTCTGTATTATTTTTGAGAACGCTGACTCAGCATCAGCACCATCAGGAAGTTTAAACATCACAGAAACACCATGTGAGCTTTGGGATGAATTAGAACCTCGCTGTCTGACGCGTTCACGCAGAGTTCACTGAGCGACGGAAGCCCCGCCTCCTTCAGCGCAGAGATTCATTAATTCGTTACGTTCCGTTTTTAGCGGCGCGGTGGCTTAGTGGTTGGCATGTTCTCCTCTCAGCGCTGGGATTCCCGGTTCGAGTCCCATTCAGAGTGGAATTTGCATGTTCTCCCTGTGTCTGTGTGGGGTCTCCGGTTTCCTCCAAAAACATGGATTCAAGGTCAAATGAATTCTCCAAATTGCCCCATAGAGAGTGTGGGAGTGAGTGAGTGTGCCCAGTGATAGATTGCCCCCCTGTCCTGGGTGTATCTGTCCAGTGCCCAAAAGTTCTCCCCTGTATGGGCATGTGGACCCCCCCCCCCCCCCCCGACCCTAATGGAGGATGAAGAGAATGAATGAGTTCTGTTTTTATCAGACTGGGTTCTGCAGCGGAACCCCCCCCCTCTGCCCCCCCACCAAGAATTCCTGAAGCATGGGGAGGGGCAGAGGGGTGAAGAGGGTCGCCCTCGCTGCACTTCACACCTCATAAAGAACGGGGTTCCGATGTGGAGGAGGACCTCGCCTCCTCGCTGAGTGTTATTTGAAGGGTTTTGGAATGAGGGAGGACACACATCTTCCTCACACGCCGCTCCTCATCGGGGTGAGACCGGGTCATGGACGGGATAGGCTGCAGGGCTCTGACCATCCGGGAGTGTAATTCACCCCCTCACTCCTGCATGTTGTCCCCGTGTCCATGTGGGTTTTCTTCCACAGTCCAAAGACATGGAAGACGCTGGTCTTCCTGGACCCTTGAAATTCTGAGACCCAAACAGCCCCCCTTTTTTCGAACCATTAGGGGGGGGGGGGGGTCATCAGGCAGCTATTCATATGCATAACGACCTACAGCCCCCCCCCCCCCCCCGCCTTACAGGTGAAACGCTGGGTGAAAACTGCATTCAAAGGTCAATTCCCTGAAATCCAGCCGAATGCGATGCAGACGTCTGCAGAGAGTTTAGAGAACATGCCGTCAGTGACCCACAAATAAAACGAAACATCTACAGACATTCAAATTCACTGCAAGCTGTGTTTTTACTCCTAAATGTAGACGTGAGACGTGCAGACGTACGGACGTACAGACATGCAGACATACAGACGTACAGACGTGCAGACATACAGACGTACCTAAGTTTATTTTTAGAAGTCGTACTTTATTTTAGTTTATATTGAAAACACAATAATTCAGCTGCACCTCGGTTTTATTTCTCGTTTGTTTTTAGCGTGTACATACGGTTTTAATAAAACTTACTGATTCATGTCTCTGCATCTCTTCTTTATCAATAATAAACAGATAGACCTGACATACAGATGGACCTGAGGTTACAGTTAGAATTCGTGTCTGCACTTTATTTTAGTTTATATTGAAAACACAATAATAATAATAATAATAATTTATTTTCATGTCTTTTATCCTCGCAGCGTCGGGACGCCGTCGTTCACACAGACAGAGTTTCACTGATTCAGTGACGGTGCTCAGCGCGCGGCGTGTAGGTTTTATAGATCAGTATATATATCAGATATTATACAAGATTTCATAATAAAATGTTTAACATGTGCCGTAAGTACAGCGCGCATTCTGCCACCGTATACGACTGTGGAAACATTATAAAAACATTATAAAAACATTATAAAAACATTCAAATCATTTCTGAAAGCTGAGTGTTACATCAGAGCATCATTCGTTCTGAAAGTAAAGGCTTTCACTCTGTCTGAAGAACACAGCGCGCGTTTGGAATTTACAAAAACTTTAGATAAAGGGGGTTGGTGGTTTCTCTAGCGGCACTCCGGCTCATTTTTGTAACAATGGACACTAGGTGGCGCACTGCAGGGGAGCGGGGGTTTTGCGCGCACACACGCACGACGAAAATTTTCGTGGTACCAAGGAAACCAGTGTTAAGGTGAACTGAATGCTTTAAATTGCCCCATATAGAGTGTGTGTGTGTGTGTGTGTGTGTGTGGGGTGGGAGGTACTGAGACCTTCGTGGGTTTGGGTTCCGTCTGGTTTGTGAGCAGGTTCTCCTTCAGACCTGAGTGTGTTCTGCGGTGTCAGTGCGTCATGGTGCGAGGCCTTATCTCAGTCTATTTATGTGGTGCTGTAGCGCCCCCCTCCTCCGGCTGTGGGTTTGCGTGCTTCACTTCTTCAGAATGTTGGGTGACCGTGTTGAGTGGACGGTGGTGGATGCCTGGTGGAACGGTTGTTCTGAGGTTCTGTGCAGACGGCTTGTTCTGCGTTGCGGGGCTCGGCGCTGCGGCGCAGCTGGAGGGGGAGCGCCATAAAAATCTATTAATTGCTTCCAGTAGGCCTCGCTCCATCTGCGTTACGCCATCGCCCGCCTGCAGAGTGCGCCGCTTTAACCTCCGGCGGGTTCTACGTCACGGCTGCACGCCTCGCAGCCGAAGCGACCTGTCTGCAGAACGTCTCCGTTTGGAAGCTGTCCGTCAGATGCTTCATTCTGAAAGCTCACACAGATGAGGCGCTTCCCCGGATTACCTCCACCCCCCACCCCCCACCCCCCGGAGAACGTCTCCGAGACACGGGACTTCTCTTGAGCAGGCTTAGGGTTCTAAAGGAGAACTGACGTGCGCCCGAGTTTGCCGTTCCTGAGTTGGGTTTATTTTAATCCAGCTCTTAATCCGGGCTCAGGATCGTTTGCACATGGACGGACCCTGTCAGCTGGTGTGTGTGAGTGTGTGTGTGTGAGTGTGTGTGTGTGTGAGTGTGTGTGAGTGTGTGTGTGTGTGTGTGTGTGTGTGTGTGTGTGTGTGTGTGTGTGTGTGTGTGAGTGGTGTGTGTGTGTGTGAGAGTGTGAGTGTGTGGGGGGGGGGGGGATTTGTGTCGTTGCAGTCTCTGAGCTCGGGGTTCTGTAAATCTGCTCCAGCACTGTTCTCAGAGTTCTGTGTGTAGAACATCTGGAGGGAACCATGTTGAATGTTGGGTTCCGACTCCTGCAGATCTGGACGTTGAGCTGTGGGTTTGGTTCTGAATGTCTTTACATCTAAACATCTCCATGTGACCCAACCCCCCCCCCCCCCCCCCCCCCCCGTCAAAACACCACCGCATCGAGGGTCCGAGAAACGGAACACGAGGCTTTAATGAAACCCAGGTTTGAGAACGTAAGGGTGCACTTCAGCTCCAGTTCCTCTGTTCTCCTCTACGTGAGGAGAACGTGAGGAGAACGTGAGGAGAAACGTGAGGAGAACGTGAGGAGAAAGTGAAAGATACTCTGATGAGAGATGAACTCCACACGTGGTTACGAACCCAGAGAGAGAACCCGGAACTGGAACTGTTCTGATGGAGTCCCGCTCTGTGGGAGAACCGTTCCTTTAGGGATCTCTTAGACTCAACAGAGAACAATAGAACCTTCATCTGGACTTTGAGTGGGTGTTGTCTGGGGGGTGGGGGAGGGGGGGTACACTGTTTTCCCATGACCTCCTCTGTGTTCTGAATCTGACCCTGACCTTTTCCCCAAAATGAAGTGAGATTTGGTTTTAGGGTTTATTGACGTTCTAATTACAGAACCTTTAATTAATAGAATGATGCTGTTTTAATGGTATTGATCGCTGTCTGATCAGAGTATTGATTACAGATCTGTATCATTAATCAGTTAATTACAGTGCTGTGCGGTCGGTCCCACACACTCAGGTTCCACCTGAACTGGAAATGAGGTTCTAAACGGGAGGTTCTGCGCTGTTCTGATTGGTTCACATGGAACCTCAACAGTTCTGAACATCTCCAGAATTCATTTGTCAGCACCAGAAACTGTGTCAGTGTGTGTGTGTGTGTGTGGTTGGATGGTGTGTGCACACACTCACTCAAAACACCCACACACATACACACACTCACTCACACACACACACTCTCACACACACACACTCACACACACACACTCTCACACTCACACTCTCACACACACACACTCTCTCTCACACTCTCTCACTACACAACACACACACAGTACACACAACACACACTCTCACACAACACACACTCACTCTCACAGCACACACCACACTGGCTCTCTCACACTCTCTCACACACACACTCTCACACACACACACACTCTCTCACACACACACTCACACTCTCACACACACACACACACACACACTCTCACACACACACACACTCACACACACACACTCTCTCTCTCACAGTCGCGGTGTGGTCCGTGGTGACCTGGCTCGGGGGGGGGGGGGGGGGGATCTGGACAGGGGACAGGGTGGAGGTTGTGGATGACGTGTGTTAGCACAGCTGGCGGGATGCGCGCAGAACACACACTCTCACAGCTGGCGGGATGCGCAGAACACACACTCCTCTTTGATCTTTTGATGTCATCAGATCACTTCCTGTCTGTTCTCTTCCTGTTTTGGAAATGTGAGGGATTCTCTCTGAGGTTCTAAAGAAACGCCGAGCCTCTGAGGTTCTAAAGAAACGGTGGTGAGGGGTTCTGTGATCGGAACACCGAGCCTTTTGAGGTTCTAACACAATAACACATCAAAGAGATCTGAAGGTCAGCACCACGACCCGCAGGGTTCTGTCCACAGGGCCGGGGTTCCTCAGGTGTACCCCACGGTCATGACGTCATGTACTTCAGAGTGTGTGTATGTGTGAGAGGGTGTGTGTGTGTGTGTGTGTGTGATTGAGAGGGTGTGAGTGTGTGTGTGAGTGTGTGTGTGTGAGGGTGTGTGTGTGTGTGTGTGTATGTGTGAGTGAGAGGGTGTGTGTGTGTGTGTGTGTGTGTGTGAGCGGGTGGCAGTGTGATGTTGCAGCAGTGTGTGTGTGTGAGGGTTGTGAGTGTGGTGTGAGTGGAGACGTTGTGATGGTGGTGTGACGTTCTGTTGTGTGTGTGTGTGTGTGTGTGTGTGTGTGTGTGTGAGTGTGTGTGTTGGTTTAATTAAAGCTCTTCTGAATTGTGGCACTGAGATGGCAGCAGTAGAACCCCGACTGTTCCAGCCGTTATAAAGCTGTGATGGAGACGTTCTGATGGAGACGTTCTGATGGAGACGTTCTGATGGAGACGTTCGGTTGGAGACGTTCGGTTGGAGAATTTCGGTTGGAGAATTTCGGTTGGAGACGTTCTGATGGAGACGTTCTTTTGGAGACGTTCTGATGTTCTTGTGGTCTCTCTGATGTTTCTCAGTTTTCTTCGTGTCATTGGAATCTGGAACGAGAACTAATTTACACGTCAACAGAACTCAGAGAGAACCGTCAGTTCCACCATGCTCAGCGTCCTGTTCCTCTCTCTCTCTCTCGACCCTTCCCCCCCGTCTCTCTCTCTCTCTCCACTCAGAGTTCTTTGTGTTTTTTGTTAAGGTTCCTGTACCTGTGTCTCGGTTCTCATTAAAAGGTTCCCTGCTGATGGAGGACTCCTCCTCTTTAGAGCTGCTGCTGCTCTTTAGGTTTTTGTGGTTCTGTCTCGTTAATAATGGACCACACAGGAACCTCTGGGGGCCGCAGCTCCACCTCGTCCTCTTTAGCGAGGAGCCTCCGGTCTCCCTTTGTGTTCTTCTATGGACGGAGGTGTTAAAGGAACAAAGCTGGAGTGGGTTCATTGTTCCTGTGGTCTGCAGGAGGAACCTCACTGAGATCCCATTAGCATCGTTCTGGCCTCCATCTGCAGCGCCTCCTCTGCCGGGGCCAGAAGGGGGCGTGGTGTCCGCGCACTGGACCGACGTCCGGTCCTCGTTTTAAATAAAACATCACGCTCTCGTTCCGGCAGTTTGAACCTGATTCTGAATTTAAAGACATGAAGATGGAGGAGGAGGAGCAAGGGGGGGAGGAGGAGGAGCAAGAGGAGGAGCAAGGGGAGGAGGAGGAGCAAGGGGGGGAGGAGGAGGAGCAAGGGGAGGAGGAGGAGGAGCAAGGGGAGGAGGAGGAGCAAGGGGAGGAGGAGGAGCAAGGGGAGGAGGAGGGAGGAGCAAGGGGAGGTGTAGAGGCTAAGGGAGTTGGTGAAGGAGGACCTTTTGGTTCCTCTGAGGTTCCTGAGCGTGTTGAGGTGTTTGTGATGATGTGAGCGGAAGTCTCTCTGTCTCTGTGTCTCTGTCTCTGTCTCTCTCTCTGTGTCTCTCTCTGTGTCTCTGTCTCTCTCTCTCTGTGTCTCTCTCTGTGTCTCTCTCTGTGTCTCGCTCTCTGTGTCTCTCTCTGTGTCTCGCTCTCTGTCTCTGTCTCTGTGTCTCTCTCTCTCTGTCTCTGTCTCTCTCTCTGTCTCTCTCTCTCTCTCTCTCTGTCTCTGTCTCTGTGTCTCTGTGTCTCTGTCTCTGTCTCTCTCTCTCTGTCTCTGTCTCTCTCTCTGTGTCTCTCTCTGTGTCTCTGTCTCTCTCTCTCTGTGTCTCTCTCTGTGTCTCGCTCTCTGTCTCTGTCTCTGTGTCTCTCTCTCTCTGTCTCTGTCTCTCTCTCTGTCTCTCTCTCTCTCTCTCTCTGTCTCTGTCTCTGTGTCTCTGTCTCTGTCTCTCTCTCTGTGTCTCGCTCGCTCGCAGGCGTGTGGTTTGGGGAGCTGGAGGCCATAAAGGTGAAGGAGGACCTTTTGGTTCCTCTGAGGTTCCTGAGCGTGTTGAGGTGTTTGTGATGATGTGAGCGGAAGGCGGCGTCTCTGTCTCTCTGTCTCTGTGTCTCTGTCTCTGTCTCTGTGTCTCTGTCTCTGTCTCTCTGTCTCTGTCTCTGTCTCTCTGTCTCTCTCTCTCTCTGTGTCTCTGTCTCTCTCTCTGTCTCTCTGTCTCTGTGTCCCTGTCTCTGTCTCTGTGTCTCTGTCTCTGTCTCTGTGTCTCTCTCTCTCTCTCTGTCTCTCTGTCTCTGTGTCTCTCTCTCTCTCTCTGTGTCTCTCTGTGTCTCTGTCTCTCTCTCTGTCTCTGTCTCTCTGTCTCTCTCTCTCTCTGTGTCTCTGTCTCTGTGTCTCTGTCTCTGTGTCTCTGTCTCTGTCTCTCTGTCTCTCTCTCTCTGTGTCTCGCTCGCTCGCTCGCTCGCAGGCGTGTGGTTTGGGGAGCTGGAGGCAGTAAAGTCAGAAATGCGTAACCGCTCTGCGCCTGCGACGCGTCCTCATGTGGAGAACATGCTCACCATGTGGAGGACAAAGCTTTTATAAATAGTTAAGTGGCAGTTGATGTTCTCTCAGAAGGTTTATGGTTCCTCGTCCTCCTCCTCATCTCACGCGACGCCAACGCCGCAGACGGAGCGCAGCGGAACTCCAACCCTCGCGCTATTAAAGGCGCAGGGTTCCCGCCGAGTCACGTGACCCGACGACCGCGCGGCTGATCGGTCCGTCTCACGGTCCAGGTTCACACCCAACACGTGGTTTTCTGGACTGAAAGGGCCTTCCCTAAACTGTTTACACAGAGTTGAGGCTGATTATCGTCAGAGTCGTTAAATCTGTACAGAATTAATTAATAACGCTGTGGAGACAAAGCACCTGCTTTAGAAGCATGTGAGGAGACACGACACGGAGGAACCATGGAGTGAGGAACCATGGTGTGAGGAACCATGGTGTGAGGAATTGTGGTTGGAGGAACCATGGTGTGAGGAATCGTGGTTGGAGGAACCATGGTGTGAGGAATCATGGTGGGAGGAACCGTGGTTGGAGGAACCGTGGTTTGAGGAACCGTGGTGTAATTAACCGTGGTTGGAGGGGGAACCGTGGCGTGAGGAACCGTGGTGGGAGGAACCATGGTGTGAGGAACCGTGGTTGGAGGAGGAACCGTGGTGTGAGGAACCGTGGTGGGAGGAATTGTGGTTGGAGGAACCGTGGTTGGAGGAACTGTGGTGTGAGGAATCGTGGTTGGAGGAGGAACCCCGTGGCATGAGGAACCGTGGTGTAATGAACCATGGTTGGAGGAACCGTGGTTGGAGGAGGAACCGTGGTTGGAGGAACCATGGTGTGAGGAACCGTGGTTGGAGGTGGAACCATGGTTGGAGGTGGAACCATGGTTGGAGGAGGAACCGTGGTGTGAGGAACCGTGGTGTGAGGAATTGTGGTTGGAGGAACCGTGGTTGGAGGAGGAACCATGGTGTGAGGAACCGTGGTTGGAGGAGGAACCGTGGCGTGAGGAACCGTGGTGTGAGGAACTGTGGTGTGAGGAACCGTGGCGTGAGAAACTGTGGTTGGAGTAGATCAGCAGGAGAACTCTGAGAGAGGGTTCCACAGATCTGAGGTCAGAGACCGGAGTCGGGTCAGGACGGGTTCATGATCAGGACCTCCACCGTCTCTCTGCTCCGTGGTCCTCAGATGTTTATGGTGATGCATGAGAACCGGAGGTTCTCTGTTCTGTGAGTTCTGCAGCGTCTGATTTACTTCCTGTTTTATTAAAAAGCTTCAGGTCAGATGTTGAACTCACGGTGGGCGGAGCTTAGGGGGTTAACCAGGGTTCAGGGTTGATCTAATGATCCCAAGTGACCTGGAACTCTGTCTGGGAGAACCGGGTGAGATCCTGCGTGCCGGTGGACGGGGTCGCAGTGGAACCTCCAGGACGCGGTTCTCCTGCACGCCGTTGGTTTGTCTCTCGGAGGTGGACCATTTGGACAGCGTGACGTTCTGATGTTCTGGCCGTGTTTGGGTTCCGCGGTTCTCCGGCGGTTCCAGAACGTTCCAGGTTTGTTCCGGTCAGCTCCTCTCGTCGGTTCTGCTGTGAGCGCACATTCCCATCGCTGTTCCACATGTCCCTCAGCCAGACCTCGGCATTCCTCAGTTCCGTCCCCCCGCCCCCGTCCCCGCGCCCCCCCGTCTGAATGATGAAGCAGCACGGCGGTGGTCGGGCGGGACGGGACGGGCCGACGGAGAACCCGCTCACTGTCTCAGAGGAAGGGGAAGAAGCTCCAGTAAAGTCCGGCTGATTTATTGTGCTCTGAATGGAGGGGGGGGGCAGGGGGGGGGGCAGGGGGGGGTTTAGAGGGGAAACGGGGGACAGAACAACAAAACGTCCTCTGTTCCTCAGGACGGACGGTTCTGCTTCCAACAAATCAAACCCTCTGTTCTCTGAGACGGGAACACGTTCTGAACGTTCCACCCGCAGCACCGCTTCAGCTTCAGCACGATGACATCATCAACCCAAGGTTACTTAATCCAACCAAACGAGCCTGACTCAAACGAGCCTGACTCAAACGGGCCTGACTCAAACGGGCCTGACTCAAACGGGCCTGACTCAAACGGGCCTGACTCAAACGGGCCTGACTCAAACGGGCCTGACTCAAACGGGCCTGACTCAAACGGGCCTGACTCAAACGGGCCTGACTCAAACGGGCCTGACTCAAACGAGCCTGACTCAAACGGGCCTGACTCAAACGGGCCTGACTCAAACGGGCCTGACTCAAACGGGCCTGACTCAAACGAGCCTGACTCAAACGGGCCTGACTCAAACGGGCCTGACTCAAACGGGCCTGACTCAAACGAGCCTGACTCAAACGGGCCTGACTCAAACGGGCCTGACTCAAACGGGCCTGACTCAAACGGGCCTGACTCAAACGGGCCTGACTCAAACGAGCCTGACTCAAACGAGCCTGACTCAAACGAGCCTGACTCAAACGAGCCTGACTCAAACGGGCCTGACTCAAGGGCACTCTGCAACTCTCATTACAGACACTGATCCAGAACCTCCACACCACTCGCTCCACTGATCCAGAACCTCCACACCACCCGCTCCACTGATCCAGAACCTCCACACCACTCGCTCCACTGATCCAGAACCTCCACACCACTCGCCCCACTGATCCAGAACCTCCACACCACTCGCCCCACTGATCCAGAACCTCCACACCACCCGCCCCACTGATCCAGAACCTCCACACCACCCGCCCCACTGATCCAGAACCTCCACACCACTCGCTCCACTGATCCAGAACCTCCACACCACCCGCTCCACTGATCCAGAACCTCCACACCACCCCTGTCCTGATCCAGAACCTCCACACCACCCGCTCCACTGAGTGTTCCATTCCTGTCACAGAACCTGCAGTTATGAGTTCCTTCGACATCCTCCTGGACTCTGTCTCTCTCTGTCTCTGGTTTGTTGTAATTAGAACCCGTGTTGCTCGGCCGTCTGCAGACGGTATGCGCAGAGCTGAGAGACGTCGCAGTTTGAGGAGGAGGAGGGAACGGAACCGTCATCCATCACCCTGCGGTCTCCTCACTGAAATGTTAATGATGCAACAGAGCGACGTCTTCTGCAACAACATTCCACCGTAGAACTCACAGTGCAGCGCCGTGGGACTGAGACACGTCCTCCGACCTGCAGCCCCCGGACTGAGACACGGCCATGTCCTCCGACCTGCAGCCCCCGGACTGAGACACGTCCTCCGACCTGCAGCCCCCGGACTGAGACACGGCCATGTCCTCCGACCTGCAGCCCCCGGACTGAGACACGGCCATGTCCTCCGACCTGCAGCCCCCGGACTGAGACACGACCACGTCCTCCGACCTGCAGCCGAGGGACTGAGACACGACCACGTCCTCCGACCTGCAGCCGAGGGACTGAGACACGACCACGTCCTCCGACCTGCAGCCCCCGGACTGAGACACGTCCTCCGACCTGCAGCCGAGGGACTGAGACACGACCACGTCCTCCGACCTGCAGCCCCCGGACTGAGACACGACCATGTCCTCCGACCTGCAGCCCCCGGACTGAGACACGTCCTCCGACCTGCAGCCCCCGGACTGAGACACGTCCTCTGACCTGCAGCCGAGGGACTGAGACACGTCCTCCGACCTGCAGCCCCCGGACTGAGACACGGCCATGTCCTCCGACCTGCAGCCCCCGGACTGAGACACGACCACGTCCTCCGACCTGCAGCCGAGGGACTGAGACACGACCACGTCCTCCGACCTGCAGCCCCCGGACTGAGACACGTCCTCCGACCTGCAGCCGAGGGACTGAGACACGACCACGTCCTCCGACCTGCAGCCCCCGGACTGAGACACGACCATGTCCTCCGACCTGCAGCCCCCGGACTGAGACACGTCCTCCGACCTGCAGCCCCCGGACTGAGACACGTCCTCTGACCTGCAGCCGAGGGACTGAGACACGTCCTCCGACCTGCAGCCCCCCCGGACTGAGACACGGCCATGTCCTCCGACCTGCAGCCCCCGGACTGAGACACGACCACGTCCTCCGACCTGCAGCCGAGGGACTGAGACACGACCACGTCCTCCGACCTGCAGCCCCCGGACTGAGACACGTCCTCCGAACCTGCAGACACGGCCATCGCCGAGGGACTGAGACACGGCCATGTCCTCCGACCTGCAGCCCCCGGACTGAGACACGGCCATGTCCTCCGACCTGCAGCCCCCGGACTGAGACACGTCCTCCGACCTGCAGCCCCCGGACTGAGACACGTCCTCCGACCTGCAGCCCCCGGACTGAGACACGTCCTCCGACCTGCAGCCCCCGGACTGAGACACGTCCTCCGACCTGCAGCCCCCGGACTGAGACACGTCCTCTGACCTGCAGCCCCCGGACTGAGACACGTCCTCCGACCTGCAGCCCCCGGACTGAGACACGTCCTCCGACCTGCAGCCCCCGGACTGAGACATGTCCTCCGACCTGCAGCCCCCGGACTGAGACACGTCCTCCGACCTGCAGCCCCCGGACTGAGACACGTCCTCTGACCTGCAGCCCCCGGACTGAGACACGTCCTCCGACCTGCAGCCCCCGGACTGAGACATGTCCTCCGACCTGCAGCCGAGGGACTGAGACACGTCCTCCGACCTGCAGCCCCCGGACTGAGACACGACCACGTCCTCCGACCTGCAGCCCCCGGACTGAGACACGTCCTCCGACCTGCAGCCGAGGGACTGAGACATGTCCTCCGACCTGCAGCCCCCGGACTGAGACATGTCCTCCGACCTGCAGCCGAGGGACTGAGACACGTCCTCCGACCTGCAGCCGAGGGACTGAGACACGTCCTCCGACCTGCAGCCCCCGGACTGAGACACGACCACGTCCTCCGACCTGCAGCCCCCGGACTGAGACACGACCACGTCCTCCGACCTGCAGCCGAGGGACTGAGACACGTCCTCCGACCTGCAGCCGAGGGACTGAGACACGGCCACGTCCTCCGACCTGCAGCCCCCGGACTGAGACACGACCACGTCCTCCGACCTGCAGCCCCCGGACTGAGACACGGCCACGTCCTCCGACCTGCAGCCCCCGGACTGAGACACGTCCTCCGACCTGCAGCCGAGGGACTGAGACACGTCCTCCGACCTGCAGCCCCCGGACTGAGACACGACCATGTCCTCCGACCTGCAGCCGAGGGCCTGAGACACGTCCTCCGACCTGCAGCCCCCGGACTGAGACACGTCCTCCGACCTGCAGCCGAGGGACTGAGACACGTCCTCCGACCTGCAGCCCCCGGACTGAGACACGACCATGTCCTCCGACCTGCAGCCGAGGGCCTGAGACACGTCCTCCGACCTGCAGCCCCCGGACTGAGACACGACCACGTCCTCCGACCTGCAGCCGAGGGACTGAGACACGTCCTCCGACCTGCAGCCCCCGGACTGAGACAGGACCATGTCCTCCGACCTGCAGCCGAGGGCCTGAGACACGTCCTCCGACCTGCAGCCCCCGGACTGAGACACGACCACGTCCTCCGACCTGCAGCCGAGGGACTGAGACACGTCCTCCGACCTGCAGCCCCCGGACTGAGACAGGACCATGTCCTCCGACCTGCAGCCGAGGGCCTGAGACACGTCCTCCGACCTGCAGCCCCCGGACTGAGACACGGCCACGTCCTCCGACCTGCAGCCCCCGGACTGAGACACGTCCTCCGACCTGCAGCCCCCGGACTGAGACACGACCACGTCCTCCGACCTGCAGCCCCCGGACTGAGACACGTCCTCCGACCTGCAGCCGAGGGACTGAGACACGGCCACGTCCTCCGACCTGCAGCCACCGGACTGAGACACGACCCCCTCTCCATTACGGGGGTCTCTCTTCATTACGGGGGTCAATAAGTGATTAGACTTCAGGGAGGGGGCGCCGGTGGGTGGTTCTCCGGCTGATTTCAGAACCCTCAGACTCGTCCCACGTTCCTCGAGCTCACTAACGATGTTTTGATTGCACTCAGATGATTAACATCCAGCCGTGACGGAGCTGATTTCACGGTGAGCAGCGCTGGACGTCCTGACCACAAAGATGCTGACCCAGCCTTTGTCTGAGTGTGTGTGTGTGTGTGTGTGTGTGTGTGTGTGTGTGTGTTGGCTGAACAGAGATGTTCTGTACACACTCCACTAAATGGGTCCACTCTGGGGTTTGGACAGGTCCTCTGTCAGTGATCAGAGGCAGCAGGTGGACTGTTCATGATGGAACGTGTCGGTTCCGCTGAATAAAGAATCCAGAACAAAACACTTCCTTGAGTTTCCTGAAAATGACTCTGAGAATGACTCTCAGAATGACTCTGAGAATGACTCTCAGAATGACTCTCAGAATGACTCTCAGCTTCCTGTCTGAAACACAAACTCATCGTTTCTCCATCAAATGCTTTGTGTTGTTGCTTTTGAACGACGACCCCTCAGAGTTCCATCTCTCAGAGTTCCACTGGATTGTTGGGTTCTTGGTCAGTGTTCCTTGTTCCCTGGTCATTAACCCTGTGAGATCTTCAGAACCGATCCTGATGATGATGCTGTGGATCTGATGTTTGATGATGCTGTGGATCTGGTGATGATGCTGTGGATCTGGTGATGATGATGCTGTGGATCTAATGATGAAGATGTTGTGGATCTGGTGATGATGATGATGATGATGCTGTGGATCTGGTGATGATGATGCTGTGGATCTAATGATGAAGATGTTGTGGATCTGGTGATGATGATGATGCTGTGGATCTGGTGATGATGATGTGGATCTGGTGATGATGATGCTGTGGATCTGGTGATGATGATGCTGTGGATCTGGTGATGATGATGCTGTGGATCTAATGATGAAGATGTTGTGGACCTGGTGATGGTTGATGTGGCAGATGTTCAGTGTATGGATCCTGATGTTTATTAAAGAGTGAGAAGCTTCTGCAGAGCGTCTGATGTTCTCTCTGTTCCAGTTCAGACGAAGCTTTTGTGAAGAGCACAATAAAAAGCTCTAATTATTCCTGCATGCATCAATCAGCAGCTCTGGAGGGTCGTCCACCCGCACCGCAGAGGAGGACGCCTTCTTTATTGACCCGCAGGCATTCTCATGGGAAGAAACTGTAGACAAAGACTCAGCAGCAAAGTGGAGTGACCGCAACAGAGAGCCTCTCAGCATTCACCAAAGATCAACCACGTCGCTGATGATGGGCTTCACTCGCTCGCCCCCCCCCCTCTCTCTCTTCAGGGCAGCTCTTTGTTTCTCATGCAGCTCTAATGGGAAGGTTTTAGTGTTTAATGGAAACCTCTGGTTCTGTTCTGTTCTGCAGCAGCAGGTCCGTTTGGACTCAGCACTCAGCACCGTGCTGATGTTTACCATCTATAACTACACACGTGACAAAAAACCTGATTCTGATTCTGATGGCTGCAGGTGACCGTCGGACAGACGTGCTTCTGAGTGATTTGCATGTTCTCCCTGTATCTCTGTGGTGGTGTTCAGAGACCCGTCTCAGAGCAGCAGGTTCTTCAGTGTAATGGAGGAACGTTCAGCGTTCTCTGCTCTGATAGTACGGTTGGAAATGTCTTTCAGAGCGAAATCTCGCGTGGTGTTGTGGACTGCCCCCCCCCCCCCCGTCTCTCGATCTTAAGTGTGTGCTGTAATTATGGACGCTGTGGGGACTGATTGCATCGCGGCTCAGAACGTGTGATCACACTCGCGTGTTCTAGATTTTAATTACAGAGTGTGTGTTTCTGTAATGAGTTTAGACTAATGAGTCCCATTCTGTCCCCATGAGCGCCACGCACCTTCTGTAAGACATCACAGGACAGACAAACCAGAGTGTGTGTGTTTATTTGTGTGTGTGTGTGTGTGTGTGTGTGTGTGTCTTCCTGTTCTGCCCTGCAGCATCACTCTTCTTTTTTTTTGGTCCTATAAACACACTGCGCTGTTGCTCCGCCCACTCAGAGATGGCTGCCGTCTCTCTCAGCTCTCGCCGTTGCTCTCGCGCCTCGGCGCTCTCGCTCTGTTGCCGTGAACAACTGTTTTGATGGACCATGCTGCGTTATGCCCCCCCCCTCCCCCGCCCGTCTGCTCTCCTCGGGTTCTCCTGCCCCGCGGGTTCTGTGCGCGTCCTCCATCATCCCGTCCTCTGGAGCGGCTCGTTTTGTCCTCGTCTCTTTGTTCGAGGTTCCGGCTGTGCCTCGTGGTCCCGCTCTCCTGCGCGCTCATGGTTCGTTAGAACGTCATGAATTTCTTAAAAAGCCGTTTAAGATGAAACGAGGTCACAAAGCGCCTCATAA
>JAFMOC010000672.1:0-120105 GCA_019802505.1 Corydoras sp. C115 | reverse complement strand
ACATATACAATGTTGCATTAAAATTTATTTAAATTACAAAATTGTAAACTTCTATTGAAGTTCTATTATGTACACTAAAATGTTAAATCTATAAAACAATTTTATTATTTAAACCAATAATTCAAATTTCAAATACCTTTAACTCTCAGAACATGAGTTGCTGCAGCATTGTGGTTGGTGATTGAATTGTAAGCAGTGCAGGTGTAGTTTCCAGAGTCTTTGAAGGAAGTAGTGTAGACAGTGTAAACAGAAGTCATGATGTTGGTACTAGTCCCATTAAAGTCCCATCTGTAAGAAGGAATTGGTGTAGACTCGGTCGTACAGGTCAGGGTTACAGGAATTTCTTCCTCCACTTCATTTGGTCCAGTTATCTGAAGCTTTTCAGGTCCAACTGAAACACATAATAATGGATTGTAAAATACAGTTGACCGGTTTGTCGGTTAAAAATACACCACCAGTAGTTATATGGTTTGTACTTACAGTTAACTATGATCGTGTTCTTTGCAGTATCAGAGCTGAAAGAGTTACTGATGGTACACTGATATTCACCAGCATCTTTTTTTTTGACTGGACTGATCATCATTGTTCGGTTATCAGAGGAGAATCCTATGTTTTCAGTAGCGGACAGTGTCTGATTATCCTTCATCCAGTTCGTACTGATGATGTCACCATTCCCATTACAGGTGATATTAGCAGAGGAGATTCCATCTATTAGATCATGTTGTGGTACAGTAAGAATTGCACCCGATATTTTGTCTGAAATGACAGAGCAAAAATTAAGCAATTATTTGTTGTGGAAGAAAGTTAAGTTAAATTTACTATATTTTATATTGTGTGCTGGCATTTCACCTCTTCACCCCGCTCATCATTAGTAGGGGGAGGTGGCACAGAAATGATGCTGTTCCAAGGAGCCCTCTCAACTAAGTAGAGTCTGCAGTATTTGTCCCTTTTAGTTCTGCTGCTCTAGTGAGTTATGTTGAAGTCACATGCTGCATTGTGTCAATCAAACTCTGGTTATTACTTAAATATTGTGCTTAATCAGCTCTAACTGCTTTTCTTGATGTTTCTTTTGAGGTGTTGCCGGTTTCCTGGAGGTGTCATCAGATCTTTATCCATGGCTCTGCCGAAGCACTGCAACTATGACAATTACTGGATGGAACCTGAATTTTTATTGGACTAGCAGTCATGCAGGATGCCCTCAATGGATTTATAGTTTTCCAATTGTTAAATACAGACACTCAGAATACCACACTGAGCATTGGTCCTTCCAATGTTTCTTCCTTAAAATAACAACATGACAGGGAGTTTTTTTCTTGCCACTGCCGCTTCAGGCTTTTAACTCTGTAAAGCTGCTTTGTGACTATGTACTGTTGTAAAAAGCACTCTATAAATAAATTACACTAACTTTAACTCATATCTTGTTTTACTTCTATTAGAAGTCAAAGTTAAAATCACTGTATACCAGACAATTTTACATTCCAACATTCGGCTGTCTCTGTCCAACCTGTGTAAGGTCCGTGAGAATTTCAAAAACAAATGTAAATAAATAAATGGGTGAGAATTTCTAGCGTATGCACCTTTGAAATAGAAGCAATGTAGATTTACTGAATACATGGCATGCACTGTTCTAAATGTCATGCAGGCTGTAAATGAGTGCACTGCTGCCTTACGAGAAAAGTCTTATGTTCTCCGAACAAGACAAGTGTCAAGTGTCCCGTTCAGAGCTTGCATGTTCTCCCTATATCTAGTTGGATTTCCCACAAGTTTCCAGGTTTTCTTTCATTTTCCATTCATGTGAAAGTTGAGTTAGGACATTATATATTTACAGAGTCAAAGAATGTGTGTGCGCGTGTGCGTGTGTGTGTGTGAATGTGCAATCTAATTTTCAAATAAAGAAGGAGAAGGGTTAAAGAGGATCAAACCAACAGGTTACACAACAACTTTATATCGTGGGAACAAGTAGTTTGCAAATTGGTATTGATGAACCTGGTATTGATGAATGTGACTATGAGAAACATTGGTGCAATATTATTACATGTTCTTGTTTAAATGAATTAAATTCATAAAATTCATGAATAATAAATATTATAAGTTTGAAGTACAAAAAAGTGAAAAATAAGTTTAACTTAGAAAAGTTATTTAATAATTTCCACCTAATATTGTGTTAACCGGTACCCACCTACAACAGAAATGTTTAAAGATTCGGATATGGCATGTCTTTGAGTTTTGATGTTGTAGGTTCTGCAGGTGTAGTTGCCTCTTTGATTGCTCTGTTAATATTAATGTTTTTAAGATTATTCCAAGTGTTTTAATTATTTGTAAGATGTAATAAAATCATGATCTGAAAAACTCCACACAGATCTCTAAAAGTTAGAATTAAATGGAACTGTGAATTCACTCAGTTCACATGACTCAAGAAAAAAACAAAAGAACCTGATTGAGATTTAACTGATTAAATTTACAGAGTGAAAGAATATGTGTGTGTGTGTGTGTGTGTGTGACTGTACAATCTAATGTTCAGATAAATGAGAAGGGTTAAAGAGAACCAAACCAATAGGTTACACAATGACCTTATATGGTTGGAACAAGTGGTTTACCAGATTGAGGACATGCCAGGTTGAAGATCCATGTGACTATGAGAAACATTGATGAACTATTACAATGTATTATATGTACTTTGTATAAATGAATTCAAATATATATTTTGTTTAACTTGGTGTTGAATGCAATGTAATTTCTATTATACATGAATGGCAGCTGAATAATAAATATTATAAATTTGAAAGTAGAAAACAGTAGAAAATTAGTTTAATTAGAAAAGTTATTTATGATTTCTAATATTGTGCTTGATCTAATATTGTGCTTACCGGTACCCACCTACAACAGAAATGTTTAAAGGGTCAGATATGGCATGTCTTAGGGTTTTGTTGTTGTATGCTCTGCAGGTATAGTTGCCTCTCTGATTGCTCTGAATGTTCTCCAGTTTTAATTCTTTAGAATTTTTATTCAGCTCTGTTCCATTCAAAGTCCAGTGAAAGTCAGCAGCAGGTTTCGACTCAGCTGAGCAGGTTAGTATGAGGTTAGATCCACTGTTGTAGATAGGAATCATTGGATCTGCTGTAACAGTAACATTTTCTGGACCGTCTGCAATAGAATACTCCAGAGTGAGTCATTTTTAGAGGTATTGTGTATGTTGCTTGGATGCATCAAAGCATCAGTTAGTAAAGACTCACAGTAAATGGTGAGGGTCAGGGAGGAACTGTCATTGCTGAAGAGGTTGGATACTTCACATGTATAAGGACCTGTTTCCTCTCTCCTCACACTGCTGATGATCAGAGTTTTGTTATTATCTGTTAACTGAACTCTCCCCCCTGGTTTAATCTCAGAACTGCCTTTTAACCAAAGGAAGGAGGGTGAGGAACCAGAGGCAGAACAAGTCAGATTGGCAGTGCTGTTGAATTCGACAAATTCTGCCGCATTTGCAGAAATAATAACATTGGAGACATTGTCTAAAAATTAAAACAAAGAATAAGGTCATGTATACTATCTAAGTCTGAACTTGCACTGTATATATATATGTGAGATTTAATTTATTTAACTTTAAACTATCTATGTAACTACTAACATTAAAATAACTATCAATAGATATACTTCAAATTGACTCCTTATAGTTATTAAATTAATATTAGTATTATTTAATTAATATTAATATTCATTGAGGAAGTATGTTGGCTAATATGTTTCATCTTTGTTTTTACTTTTTTTAAATTGCGTTGGTGGTTTTAAGATGATTCCAAGTGTTTCTGATTGCTATTGGTATTGGTATTGCTATCTGTTTTCTTGATACAAACATTCTCTTACTACACACACAGCACCATCTCAACTTTGGGGAAAGTTTTACTATAACATGGTCTAAAATTCCAAGATCTCTAAGAATCAATCATTCAGTTATGCAGTGACTTCCCTCAATTCACACGACTCAATAAAAGAACAAAATAATAATAAAAATAATCTAAAAAAAAATCTGATTGAGATTCAACTGATATCTTCAACTGATTCTACTTTCTTCATATGTACCAGATGAGTACTAGTATTAAAGAAGATATGATAATAATGTATAATAATAAATTATAAGGTTCTACAACAAAATGTACTAGTTTGTGTACATACTGATCACACATCAATTTAACAATAATATTTAAATTGAAGGATTATCAGATTAAGGACTGTAAAACATAAATGTTTGATATCGTTGTTGTAAATTACTCACCAAACACCTGCAGTGAGGTTGATGCAGTTACAGAAGATGTTGCTTTTACATTCAGTGTGTATGTTCCAGTGTCACCCTTAGTTAGATTTCTGAGCTCCAGAGAAAGAGTGTTCATGTTAACACTGACTCTGTTAGTGTACACAGATGCGAAATCAGAGGCACTACCAAGCACAGTAATAATGACAGCTCCATTAAAATTCCAGCTAAATGAAGTGTATGGTGGTGGAGGGATTTTGGTTGGAGTAAATGTCACTGTACCACCAACTGCTCCATTTAGAGTTGCAGGTAATAAAAGCTGCTGCGCAAAACTCAGCCCTGTGTAAAGAAATGAACACAATCAGAAATCATTGTTCTCACTTTTCACTCTTCTATTTGAGATATTAAATATTAATAATAATTAAAATAATATTAAAATATGATGTTTTACCTGCACATGTGAGCAGAAGCAGAACACAGTTCACACACAGTAAATCCATCATCTGCACTCACCAACAAATCTACATCAAAGTCATACATCTGATTAAAATCCGTCACTCAGATCAAACTGTTTCCTGGAAAGAACTGAACTTTGAAGTTAGTGTAACACAGTGAGAAAAACAGAGCAGTGAACACTTTTTTAGGTTTGTTCCGCTGCAACACAAACCCCACCCTTTAAAACATTCCAGTCATTCTAATAAAGGAGTATTTTATATGTACATAATATTATCATGTACTTCCTCAAATCTGTGTGTATGTAGTGTGTGTGTGTGTGTGTGTGTGTGTGTGTGTGTGTGTGTGTGTGTTGATGTATGAATGACACTCATTAACCAAGTTCACTTTTGTTGTGTATTAAATGCAATAGTTAAATGTGTTTTATACAGCAATTCAATTTAATTAATTGTGACATAATTATATTTTTCTGCCATTTAAATGCAAATAAAATACATTTATAAATCCAATGCTGATAACTTTGCATTAATACATTTTTGAATTTAACATTATAGCAACATCTACAGTAAAAATAATAAGACAATAATAACTGCTCATAACTACTGACTTGTGATGTTCTCATTTGTAAGTCGCTTTGGATAAAAGTGTCTGCTAAATTATTAAATGTAAAATGGAATAATAATATTGAGTTCAAAACGTTCTAACAGTATTGTTATTTAACAGATAGAGGGTTGTTTTTATTAAATACTGTATAACTTTAAATTAATTGATTTAGGGCAATACTCATAAATTATTTTAGATTTCTTTTAGGTGTTATGCTGCTTAATTAATTTAATAGTCGTAACTTTGATGCATTCAGTGATTTAAAAAGCCATTATATATATGTATGATGTAGTTTTTTACATTATATCTGATTTGTTACATTTAACATGGTTTTAATTGATGGATATTTTGTTCCAGGATGCCAAATACAAAGATAAAAATATTTTGATGCAAATGTTATAAAAGTAAACATAGCACCAAGTCAAATGTGTAAGTCCCACTTCCTCACATGTAAACAAATGACTATTGTCTGTTTTAGTTCCTGCAGTAAGTAATATAGAAGTTACAGAACAGAGAACTGTTGTAATGATTATTAGCAGAATTCACTTTATAATGTTTCTGGAATTTTGTTCAAATTCACATGAGAGTGGGCTGTTTTCCTTTTTTTATTAGCAAAACATTGTTATTGTTATATAATTCTTTATTTATTTTTTATTACCCTGTTACTATACATTTTATATAATTATGAAGTAGTCACAAAATCAGCTATATTTCACCCATTCAAAAATAGTTTTACACAAAGTAAAAAATCTATTGTTCAGAAATTATTACAAACTACAATCTTATGGATTACTTCACAACAACACTACTATCAACATGCCTGAATACAAGTCATTAAAACCTTATTTTACTGCAATGTGAGGATGTAACAGGTGCCTAGGGCATATCCTTATTATTTTAGGTTAATTAACTTGTGTGTGAGTGTGACAGAGCGGGGAAAAAAGCTGTGAATTGGTTCTTTAAAATGTTTGCATGTTTGTTCTTTAAGTCAGGGTTGGGAGTGCTAGGCCACTCCCCCCTGTTTGCTAAAGTCGGTTTTGTCCGTTCGGGGTTCCCATAGGTAGGGTCCATCCCCGTGAGCTGGGATTGGGTCCTACCTAGTCACATGCGGCCTGGTGACGTGACTTAAAGAGCGCATGCGCCCTGAGTCAGCAGGCCAGCATTGCTTATGTTACTTTGGGTTTTATGTGCTATGTTTTTTTTCGGCGTCGCGTTGGCGTGTCTTTTCGGTTCGGGTTTTTGCGTTTGATTTATTAAACACTTCACTGCTGCTTACCTGGTCACCTGGCTCGCTCTTTATCACCACGTGCATCTCACCCCGGCATAGCACCGCGCAGCACAGCCTTTGGACGGACTGCGCCCCCATTTGTAACAGAATGCTGGCCTCCCCTAGCGAAGTCCAGGTGTCCTCGTCTGGGTAAGCGCCTCATATTTTTTTTGTTGTTGTTCCCCGCTGCCGCACATACCGTTTTTCGGTCAGCTAGCCCCGCCATTAGCCGATTCTCTGGCTGCAGCATTAGCTGCTTAACATTGGCGCTAGCCCCGCCAGTAAATCTTTTATCCGCCCTCCTCGTGGGCATACACGATGAGGGTTATCGATAGCGTCCCGGAGTATGGGGAGATCGTGTTCCCTCTCTCAGTTCCGTGAAATCTCCCGGCAAGGTGTTCAAATGCGTGACCAGTCGGGAGCTATCGGACAGGGAGAGGGTGCAGTTCTAACTCTCCAGACTTCTGGGACCTGCGCGGAGGTGGGCCGAGGGCTTAGTGGCCACCGGGGATGTCTGCCTCTCCTCTGCCAGTCGGTTCGAGGCAGCTTTCCTAGGAAGGTTCGCGCTCCGGGTTCGGATGCTCGCGTCATCAGCGAGCACCTGGGCGCTGTCAACAGACAGCTTCGCAGCTTGCGGATCGGGAATCCGTCCCTCGAGTCGCCGCGCGCAGTCAGCGTATCGCCTCGTAAGCCGCTCTGCTCTGTCGGTAATCCGCCGTGTGCCGCTAGCGAGCCGCTGCACGCCGGCCGCGAACCGCTCCACCAGTAATCCGCGAATCAGTGAATCTCTCTCCCTGCTGCTCCGCGTCGTGAGCAATCCTCTTCGCATTCCTCAGATCGACTATCCGCCCTGAGAGCCGTCCCGCGCCGCCAGCGAGCCGCTATGCCTGGTTGGTGAGTCGCCACGCGCCGTTGGCGTTCCACCGCTCGCTGTCAGCTTTCCGCCGCTCTCCGTCAATGATCCGCCGCTCGCCGCCTGTGTTCCGCCGCTCGCCGCCAGCGTGCCACCGCTCACCGCCATGAGCACCAATTCAAATGTGTGAGTCCCACTTCGCTCGCTGCCAGCGTGCCGCCGCTCACCGCCGTGAGTCGTGAGTTGCCGCACGCCACCATCGTGCCGCCCACTGATCCGTGCCGTGCCGCCAGCGATCTGCGCCGCGCCACCTGCACGCCTGGCAGGGTTCGGGGAATCGATTCGGGCTACTGTTCTGTAGCCTAATGGAAAAAAAATAAATTAACAAATGAACTAATTAACAATCAGCTATTGAAAAAAAATCAACTAACAAATTAGCCAATTATCAAAAAATACCTCTTGTGTGAAATGTCAATTGGACATGGAGACATATGTGCCTGCTTAGCACACTGTGCACAAGGCTTCCCATCTGTCTCGACCCGGTCTGAAAGCAGAAACTCTTTTGTAAATCGTCGGTAAACAGACACTTGCGCTTCGGCATGTTGCTTGCGGACTGATACGCAGCGACCTAGTGCCTGTACATTTAATGATCAAATGAAGGTCATTTAAAAACCAGGGCATTTCCTCACTTTAAAAAAAAACAGGACGCCCGGGACAGGACGTGAAATACGGATATGTCCCGGGAAATACGGACGTTTGGTCACCCTATATAAAGTAAGACATGTTCTCTATCACTGTCATTATACAGTTAACAACCAAAAACAGAATGAAGCGTGCTCTGGCGGTCTAATAGTGTTACATTGCACCATTACATTGATTCACTTCAAAACTAAAGAACCTCGGGATGTTGTAGTGATTTATCTGCTGTTGAGCTTCATCCTCATCGGTGTTCAACATGTTTAGTTTCAGGTGGTGGATCATCACCGTGGTGCTGCGTGCAGATCAATTCATTTTCGTAGAGCTTGCATGTTCCACGTTCTTTATTTGTGTGAGGCGTGAAGCTCCCGCAGTTTTGATTTAAGCGGAAGCTTGTTTTCTGCGTTGGCTGTGTTTCATTTGTGCGATTTATCAACTTGTTTTGCAGACTCTGCCTCGTTCTGTTCAATCCGCTATTTTTTTCAGCGTTGTTGAAGCGCTGCAGGTGACGTAAGCGGTTACGACATTGTGAGTAACGCGGAAATCGCGCAATCCAATGAATTGATAAAGGAATTCATTATTGACACTTTTGATAATCGATTATCGATTTTATCGATTCGTTGTTGCAGGGTGATGAGGCGGCATACAGAAATGAGGTCCGGAAACTTGGTGAGTGGAGTGCAGCTAACAACTTGGCACTGAATACCACCAAGACAAAAGAACACATCCTTGACTTCCGACATAACAAGGTCGCCCCTACCCCCCTGTACATCAATGGCAAATGTGTAGAGCAAGTGGAATCATTCAAATTCCTGGGAGTACACGTCTCTACAGATCTCTCCTGTACAGTCAACACCTCTGCACGGGTCAAGAAGGCCAAGCAGCAACAACACTTCCTGAGGGTGCTCAAGAAAGTGCAACTACACATAAGCCTGCTGGTGACCTTCTACCGTTCCACTATAGAAAGCCTGCTGACGTATGCTGTGTCAGTGTGGCACTCCAGCTGCAAAGACGGCTGACAGAAGAAGACTGCAAAGAGTGACCAACACAGCAGAAAAAAACAGGTGACAGCAAGGGACCGTCTATAAAATCCAGCCATTGCGGAAAAACATCACTGATATTGTCAGGATCCTCGGACCCGATTCTCTGGACTATGTTTGGTTTTGTGTTTGATTTGGTTTTGAGTTTCACTTTAGTTCTGTTTTTTATTGTTTCGTTTGTTTTCATTCATTTCGCGGCTGTGCCTAATTTAAGTTAATTACCTCTTTAGTCATGTGACCTGATCCTTGGTTATTTAAGCCAGCCCCACACACTCATTAGTGAGAGAGCTTTGACTACGTACAGGTTCGTTCATGCCGTAGGCTTTGTTTGATGATGATTATTATTATTATTATTATTATATTAAATCCCTTGTTTCTGGAACCCACTGCCTGATTGGTGTGATTGTCGCTATTCTTACCCGGACCCCTCAGGAGCAGATGTGACAGATATAAGGATCATGCTAGTGATAATTCAAAACATTTAAATCCAACCAAAGAACCAGTGAAAATTCTAACTGGATATAAAAATGTTTTATTTTAGACATTCTAAATATGCAAATAAGTGGTTTTACAAAATAAACTTCTACTGTAAAATATAAATATTGCAATAAAATATAAACTCACTTGTAGTTCACAGAAAAATATATGTAAATTATAGTACAACCTTGATTTTTGAAAAATATTCCTTGATTTATTTTTTTAAATGCTAAATTCTACTTTGAAACAGTAAAATAATAATATGATGAAAAAACACTTTTAGGTAACATTCCATTAATTCGAACAACCATTCGATTTTGGATGATCTACTGATTTTTAGTTGTTTTTTTAAAGTTATAAAATTCAACTGTGAAACATCAAAATGACATAATTGTGAAAAAATACTTGTACTTCACAGAAGCACAGCTAGGGAACATATTACAGCCTTCATTTTGGGAATATATTCTTCGGTTCATTTTGGTTATTTTTTTTTATTTCCTACTGCGAAACAGCTAAATAGTATAATAATATAAATATCTACCAAACAGATTGACTTTGTAGCTCTGAAGTTACATTCTGTAGATGTTTTCATCATATTATAATTTTGCTGTTTCACATGAGGGAATTTGTAACTTTTAAAAATTAACCACAAATAAACCAAATAACAATTCCCTGTATTATTATAATGTTCCCTAGCTGTGTCTCTGTGAAATACAAGTGTTTTTTTCACAATTATGTCATTTTGCCATTTTACTGTAGAATTTTATATCATTAGAAATTTAACCTGGTGGCATGGTTAATGGCTTAGTGGTTATCACGTTCAGCGCTAGGGATTCCCGGTTCGAATCCCCATCTGGGTGGAGTTTCCATGTTCTCCCCATGACCGTGTGGGTTTCCTCTGGGTTTTCCAGTTTCCAGTTCTCCCACAGTCCAAAAAATGAATCAAGTCAATTAAGTTCTCCAAATTGCCCCATATAGAGTGTGTATGTGTGCATGTCTGTGTGAGTGAGTGTGTGCCCAGCGATGGATTGGCACCGTGTCCTGGATGGATCTGCCCAGCGCCCGAAATGTTCTCCCCTGGATGGGCATGGGGAACCCCACGCGAATCTAATATAGGATGAAGCGAAAGATAATGAATGGATGGATAAAAATTTAACCAAATATCAGCAGATAGATATATTCCCAAAATGAAGGTTGTAGTATGTTCCCTAGAAATGGCTCTGTGAACAAGTGATTTCATATTATTATACTATTTTGCTGTTTCGCAGTAGGAATTTTTACTTTAAAAAACAAAAATCAACTGAAGAATACTTTCCCAAATTTGAAGGTTGTAGTATATTCCCTACCTGTGCCTCTGTGAATTAAAAGTGTTTTTAAATTATAATGTAATTTTGCTGTTTCACAGGAGGAATTTGTGACTTTAAAAATTCACCAAAAATGAACCAAAGTATATTTTCCCAAAATGAAGGTTGTAGTATGTTCCCTAGTTGTGCTTCTGTGAACTACAGGTGTTTTACATTATTCTGGTGTTATACAATAACAGATTATAACATTAAAAACAATAATCCTAGTGAGATTCTGCTGTTATACAGTAACATATTATAACATTAAAAACAATAATTCGAGTGAGGCTTTCTAAAATTATGGATTGTCTGTGTAAACCATTTGTCTGTGTAAACTGATTTGACTATTTCTTTGGCATATTGATTTTTTTACAGTTGCAATTTACTGCTTATGAAACCAAAATATGCATGTTTAGAATTTATTTTATTAATTGTTAACCATCAACACCAATGAACTTGTCACGTGTAGTAATATATCTGTTCTTAAGTATGTTTAAATTATTTTTAGCAATTATGATCCATGGGCGGAACGGTGGCTTAGTAGTTAGCATGTTCTCCTCTCAGCGCTAGGGATTCCTGGATCGAATCCCAATTTGGGTGGAGTTTCCATGTTCTCCTCATGTCCGCATGGGTTTCCTCCAGGTTCTCCGGTTTCCTCCCACAGTCCAGAACCATGGATCAAGTCAATTGAATTCTCCAAATTGCCCCATATAGAGTGTGTCTGTGTGTGAGTGTGTGTCCAGCAATGGATTGGTGCCCTGTCCTGCCCAGCGGCCGAGACGGTTGAATTTAGATGAATCATGATCCATAGTGTGCTAAATGTTTTACGTTTATGTACTATGGGGACAATTTTTAGACGGTCTCTTGCTGTCATAGCTGTCTTCCTCTGCGGTTTCGGATGCATTTGGTCGCCTTACCTAAATAAATAGATAGAGAGTAAATTTTGATGAAATATAATGATTGTAGTTTGTTCTCTATTTAGTCATGATTTATTAGAAGCAATTTAGGAAAAATGTAAATTCTTATGGATGAGAGAGCAGCGGTGAAACGTGAATGTCTGACGAATGTCGACTAAACTAACTTTACCGACGTAATTGAGAGTCACCTATAGCATCAAGCTATTACTTGTACTAATTGGCATTGTTTTTGTTGTTTTACATCGCATAAAAACTTAAAAATAAATTTCTTTGTTGTACAGATCTAATCTATTTGGATAAAATAAATAAGAGGCATTTATTGTCACTGCGCAGTATCAATTAAGGCCTTAAACTTTTTATTTGTACACCTTTTTATCCATTAATAAATGTAGTTCAATGTATACAACAAAAGAAAAATACAATGCTGTAGCGTTTATAAAATAATTAATTGTCTTACCTGTTTTTCCAGTTTGTTCAAAGTTAAATCGATGAGCTGTTCAGTGTGTAGCCGACGCTGCATGAAGTCACGCTGACCAATGAGATGAGGATATATAATTTATTGACAGTGCTTTTAGCCAATCACAGTGCTATGAACCGAGCCCAGCCTATCAGAAATCGTACATTTTAACACTCCAGATACATTGGTGCGTTACCAAGACCGAGCAACAGGGGGCGAAATGACTCATTTTGGGGACATATGCCAAAAACGTGAGGGGGAGACTTGTCCTCATAATTACAAATGTCTTGCTAATGTCGGTACGTATTCAGGTGAAAAGTCACAAAAAACACAAAAACCAACACACACACACACACACACACACACACACACACACACCTGCCACATGCCTCTGACCTGAATTAAGGCCTCTGTTTATTTTACTCTTAAATGAGAGTGTAATAACAATGTAAAACAAAAATATTTCAAAACAGCTAGCTATAGCTTGCTAATAACATTGTATTCAAGTATTTTATTTGTCATTCCACAATATAAAGTACAGTACACTCTTCAGAGAGTAACGTTTACTCTATCGAAAGTGTTACATTTTCAGTGTTAATTTTATACTAAATAATGTCAATAAATAACTCTTGCAGTGTCAAATGTTACTCTTGCTAGTGTTGTTTAAATTTAACACTCTGGGTCATTTAACACTTAAAGTGTTATTTTTATGCCCACCTAGATTTACTTAAAAAAGGTTAAAACATGAATGCATACGACAACATATCTTCTTGTTCAAATGTATTTTTTTTTATTATTAAAGCACATTCATTTGATCATTTGACTTCAGTGTTGCTATACTTTCTTAAAAGTAGAGTACAATGAATTTAATGTCAAACTTAAAAGACTTAACGAATTACAATATGGCACTATATATATATATATATATATATATATATATATATATATATATATATATATATATATATATATTGTTAGGATCTTTTGATTTTGAAAAAGGCAGAAAGAACGAGTTGATGCAAAATGGTCGCCTCAACTCATTTATTTAGGACAAAGAGAATACTTCATGGACACCTCCAGTAACTCATACTGGCCAGCGGTCTTCCTCCTCAGCGTTTTGATGCTGTCTCCCTCCGCGTCTGAGTGAAAGTGCCCCCCTTGTGTTTACCTCGGGGTATATGCGTTAAGTCTAGATCCCGCCGCTTAACTGCTTTAAGCCAATCACAAACTACCGCCCCAGGTTTTAAATCAGCCAATCCCAGTCCAGTAACTCCTAGTGGCGGGAAATCCAAGGTCCTTTGTTTGGCTTCCGGCCATATTGGAATTCTCATAATGTATAAGGAATTTAAAATTCCTGACAATCCCCCCTATGGGAGCACCTAAATTCTCCCATAAATAAATTTTAAATTAAAAATTCTACGGCCATAATTTTAAGCCAAACTGTACACATTACCATTTCTAAAATTTGCATGTTCTGATAAATCAATTAACCCAAATCTAAACGCAATTAACTTCCAGTACGACTTTCACAAGTTCACACAACTGAATGCTGAGGAGGCAGAGCGCTAATTAAACTACCCCCCTCTAACTAAAACCCTTCTTGAAGGTGCCCAACACATTACATGGCCATATAGGCTGAAAACACAATTCTAAAACAAACATCTATCAATTATACTAATAGAGACCGCGCCTAACGAGACAGTCTCCATCCCTACACTCACAAACCCAAAATAACACCCCCCTTGCACCACTGTTGCAGAAACTTTAATACCACCCCCCTTGCAGTACGGTTATAGAAATTTTCCCAGAAGGTTCTTCAAGGTTCTGTTCTCCTGGTCAGTATCTGCTTTAGTCTTTTGGTTCTGTAGTCCCAGCATTCCCTCGTCGGTTCTTGAAGCTCCTTCTATCGTTGTCGTCCTCCTGTTGTCATCCTCGTTGTCATCAATGGCAGCTCCCTTGTTGTCAGCGGCTCTCCGTCGTCATCACTTTTCTAAAAGCAGAGTTAGCAGCCACCTCTATACCACCCTGAATTGGTCTGTTGACACATCCAGCGAGGCATCCTGTTCTTCCTCCAGGGACTGGTCTCCATTGCCCCGAGGATCAGCATCCTCACCGCAGATCCATCCTGATCACCACTTACTCTGTTCCTTGAACTCCACTTCCTAGAGAATCTAGTTCCACACCTACATCCAGCCGCATTTAATCTGAAACACACTGATCATCTAGAGAACAGGTTTAGGACATGGGATCAGGACTGAATTTCTGTATGAATGTCTGTTGGAAACGGGAACTCCAGCAGCTCAAGAATAATGTGCTCTGTTTTAAAGACAAAATAAATCATCCAAACAAGCATGTTTAAGGCCAAACAAGGAATGATAGTTAACCTCAACCAAAATGCTTCTGAAACACAAAATGTTTAGTAAAAGCTAAATGTGGTAGGTTAATTAAACCATTAGGTTGATGTTTAAAAGATTATCACTGTGTAGAAATTTAAAGCTAAGTGAAAGAGTGCACCAATAACCAACCTAGTTTACACTTAAGGAACCGTAAAACCACGAGACCTTAAAACTAAAACTAACAAAACCAAAATCGACCCATACAAACACTGTATAAAATAAAAATATGCTTAACATTTTTCCCATATATTTTCATTATGAATAATTTTACCTAAATAAATTGGTCAGATGCCTTATAATATACATTATACAAACCCCAATAAATAAATAAAACACTAGAGGGTAACATGGTGGGCACATCTATCAGAACTGCCCAGCACTGCTTGGGTCACACTGTCACAGTCGCACAATGGATGGGTCACTTTCTGCATTCTTAATAAACTCCTCCAGGGACAGCTTACCATACAAATCTATAAAAAAATGCAACAATTACAAGGGCTTTGTTCAACAAATAATTGTGCAGTATATATGTATACAATCCTGTCTCTATATATTTGGCACCTGTCCGTATAAAATATCTATAATGAAAAATATGACATTCTAAAAGGAAAATGTATTCAGTGAACTGATGCTACTGCGATTCACCAAACATTTTCCCACACTACTTAAAACAGTAGTTAACATGAAATTGTAAACGGATATTAAATGATCTATTGGAGGCTGTTTTATTACAGTAAGGGTAAAAATGATTAAAGCATAGGGAATGTTGATAACCACAAATTTTATGGATCTTAATCCTGATGTATATAACACCCAATAATATTCAGGGAGGAAGTACAACAATTCCTAATATAAAAATATAGATAATTCTAGCTGCTATGAAATTTAAAGCAAAAAATGTGAACATGCTACCATGAAATTTAAATTTGATTAATAACCTCTTTTATTATTCTGAGACTCTCATCTCATTACCTTTATTCTCTACTAAAGTTGCATGGGATTCTTTCTGCCCATCACAGGGAGAAAGTTTCAGGCGCTGGGCAGATACACCCAGGACAGAGCGCCAACCCATCGCCGGGCACACACCCACTCACTCATACACGCACACACTCTACATGGGGCAGACCGAAAACCAACTAATTTTACTTCTATTTACTATTTAAGTAAGCATTTAGTCTATTATTTTATATGTCTTCATTATCTTTATTGTATACTACATGACTTATGTAATCCGACCTATGGTCAGCACCAGTGTTAAAAGGGCAAAGCAAAGATCAAAACGTGAAAATCAACCCAGTCAAATTATTTCCAACCAAATAACAATTAGCGGAACTCAGAAGCTTTTTCTAAATTTTCATAAAAATTCTGAATTTGCAAATTATGTGGGGAAATACTAAGCTTGACAAAGCACTAAATTCAGCCACCTGTTAAATCAGACTGTAAATCTGTAGGTGAGGATGGAACGAAGGGAATCACAACACCTTGTTCTGCAATTTTAAACCTCATTAAGGACTCCAGAAGACAATCAAGTACCAAATATTCTGCCATTAAAACTGCATCTAATACAATACTAGCAAAGGTGCCAATAAATGTAATTATCCTTTTTTGTCACTAAACTTTTTTTTTTTTGTTTTTTTCACAACTACTCCCCCCTTTCTGGAAAAGAACAGCATTAACAATGCCTTCTTTTACAGAAACATCTAGGTAAAAGGGTTTTGTGTAATATGGGGACTGAAGGTTTTCAGCGTGTGCTAAACTTTGCTTAACCTCAGTAAAGCATTGCTCTAATTTTGGGTCCCATTGTTTATGTGGCAAACTACAAATTTCCACATCAGCTAACTGCCCTTCACATGCGTTCCCTACCTGCTATCTCCATTACATTTCTGTTGCTTCCAGCCGTAAGTCACCACACTTTCTAAAAGTTTCACCATGTCTATATCTACTCTTATCAGCTTCTCTTAAGAGTTGGCAAGGATGTTAAACTACAAGTTACGGGGTACATCCTTAAGTAGATCCCATACATCCTCTTTTATGCTAAAAATGGTGTTTTCTGTCTTTCCTTTTAACCCTATTCCGCTATTTCAATCAATATTCACCTCCTTTTACCTTCTAATCTAGCTATTACCCCTACTTTACCCAAACACGGCATCTTACCTGCTGTCAGTTAATGGTGGCAATTTAGTCAGTATGCCCTCTTAATGGCTTCATGGCTGGTAAACTCTTTGCCCAATCTGTATACTAATTGCATGCTATTGACCATTTATCCCCTACTGTCCAGTGTACATGTATTATTAACCAATTTGCTTTAATATATGTTAACTAATTGCTTTCAACAGCTTTACCCCGTCCAACATGGAGTTCAAGTCCGCACTTGCAGTACCTTAATTGATATAATTTATCAGTCAAGCTTCTACCTTCTCAGGCGGACTGAAAACTATATCAATGGGAACTTTCAACTGTGTCCTTCTGATAAACTCCTCTATCCCAAATATACTACTCAACTCTAGGTTCTAGCAACCAAATATATTACCATGTGGGGTCGTAGCATGAGTATCAATCACATGGCTCTATATTAGAGCTGAGGATTCATATAATTATATACTTTAACGACTATTTTATACCACTTACCAAAATATCTGATCCAGTATACAAATGTCGTCACATTTGTCTGAATCAGCAGTAATATAGGCTTAATATATTATCTGGGATCCCAACATTAAAATACCTAAAAATAATAAAAAATAAACCTCATTTCTGGTTACATAATTATTGCTGGCATGCACTTCCTCTGACACACATAGCACAAAGTATTAAGTGTGTGGAGGAGATGTGTCACTCCAAACCCTATAAACCCAACGCTCAATGTAAAATTGTGTCCAGTGTGTTGTGATGACGAATCTGGCTGCTGAACCACTGAAGCACCTGTGTGAGAAATTAAAACATGGCATGACTACATTTTGAAATTTAAATACGCTCAATACAAAGGCTTTTAATATTTTATGGAAAACAGCAATTTTAATTACAAAGATGTGCTGCTACAAATAATCATTTAATCACTTAAATCAAATCAAAACAGTCGTTATCTTAAAGGTGGTATTTTCTGATGTTTGATTATTGGTACAAGAGCTGAACTCAGAGCCATATGCAAAAACTTTTGGAAGGAAAGATGATGGTAACCAGAAGTAAGATTTGGCCCAGGCACTGCTGCATTAACAAATCACTGTTAAACACCTGTACCATCACCAACATGTGTGTGACAGACAGTAAAAAGAAGGTGGGAGATATTGAAGATGATGTTACAGAACTCTGTTCACAGTGACACTGCAGCTTTAATGTGACCTGTACAATCTAGAGTAATTACTAAACCTGTTTGTTTTACAAATGATCTACACATGTGACTGTTATTGCACATGGGTAAAGAGCAGCTAGTGGGGTGAAATCCAGGGATAAGTTATGGGTCATTTATATAAAAAACAAATCTTATCATTAACTGAAAATTCACTAAAACTAATTTTACTTTTAATTTTACTAAAGCACTTAATTTTATAATAATTCACTTAACACTTGTACAAGTCTCACTATTTGGTTTTAGTTGTACAGGTACAGAAGTGTGAACTGCAAACTTAAATTTATACTTTCATTTTTATATTATTGTTATATTTACTTTTTCTCACTTATACAGGGTGGATGGCAAAGTAAGAATTACATTGCCCCAAGAAAAACATTTCTATATGTGCATATGACAATGAGCTTTGAGTTCTTGTAATTAAAACATCACGACCTAAGAAATTAGTTGGACAATTTGGAGAATATAGAAAGTAATGGATTAATTGCACTGTGTTCCCTGAAGCAGTGGCCCAGTGTTAATTAAAAAATCAAATTGTTCACCACCTGCACCACTGGTAACAATTGGTGCTTGGATAATTTCTCAACCTGTGAAGGACTCATGACTAATTTGGAAGGTGAGTTGGAGGTATTTCATCAAAACCTTACTGGTTGAGCACAGACTGTGTACTGGGATATGGCACAGTGATCTATTGGCGCCATCTACTGGTGTACCCTGTAATGACACCCAACACAGGTAACTGTTAAGGTGAGTGAGAGGAGCTATACGTGAGGTTGTGGCGGCCATTTTAAATCCTTTGTTCCAACTCAACTCTACCATGCTGCCAAAATATTAGCCTTTGGCTAGGTGTGTGCTAGTTGTCCTGAAGTAAGTCAGCCATTTTAATTAAGTCAATTTAGGTTGTATAACACACAAGCAGAACACAAATATTACTTACCAAGCTAAACACTTACTTACCAGCTAAATTACTTACCACAAAATGAACTCCCCCTTTTCTCAAATACAACATCAAGCACAAAACAGAACTTTACCTTTTGAGCTGATTTCCACCCCCAGCGTGCACACACGTGTTGCTGCTCCACACAAGACAAGATAAACACACGACAAACACACATACAAGGTTCCCTGATATTTGCACCAAAGAAATTTTGAATTTAGCAACAATTTGGAAATTTAACCCGCTATTCGGGCACGATACGGACCCCAGGCATCTCTCTATCGTTCAAATCAATAAACAGTTATTTCTCAGACCATTGGATACGAAAACAGTCGCCTACCCCGTCCGAAAACTTCCTGATTCTTTATTTTATAATTACTGGTCTGAAACCCTGTTTCACGCACCCAGTTATTCCTAAAAAAAGCGCCTAGAACCTTTGTTATCTATAAAACGCTTACTACCCCGAATGTAGGTATGGCTCGTTCACCTTTACCACACAATCGTACGCCCCTATAACCGGTTCTATCCCAAAAAACGCTTATTACCCAAATGTGTAGCATGGGTCCTCTTGACACACTTTGCCACACTTTTCGCGCGTTCCTCTTAAATATAACTCAAACTACGTTTTTATACTCGAGCATAAACTTCGGTGCCGATATCAGGAATGGTACCAAATAAATCTACCTTCCAGTGTCCATGAAGAATTCTGATTACTGTAACAATTTATACCACTTACGGACCCCGGCATTCACACATACTCATTAAAACTAAATATCAATGCAGCTAATTATGCAGAAAGTCTGCTTACCTTCGGCGCGCCTATAATGAGTATACATGAAATCAGGAGTCCAGGTCCAGTAACGAAATTAATGTTCTCCTGCCTATTTCAAAACCATCACCGCTGCTACCATTTGTTAGGATCTTTTGATTTTGAAAAAGGCAGAAAGAACGAGCTGATGCAAAATGGTCGCCTCAACTCATTTATTTAGGACAAAGAGAATACTTCATGGACACCTCCAGTAACTCACGCTGGCCAGCGGTCTTCCTCCTCAGCGTTCTGATGCTCTCCCTCCGCGTCTGAGTGAAAGTGCCCCCCTTGTGTTTACCTCGTTACGTCTAGATCCCGCCCCTTAACTGCTTTAAGCCAATCACAAACTACCGCCCCAGGTTTTAAATCAGCCAATCCCAGTCCAGTAACTCCTAGTGGCGGGAAATCCAAGGTCCTTTGTTTGGCTTCCGGCCATATTGGAATTCTCATAATGTATAAGGAATTTAAAATTCCTGACAATATATATATATATATATATATATATATATATATATATATATATATATATATATATACACAGTGGAGGAAATAAGTATTTGATCCCCCACTGACTTTAAAAGTTTTAATATAAAAAAACAAATGAAACGTCTCATAATTTTATGCCAGCTTTATTTCAACAGTGTCACATGGAATATCAAAAGAAAAATGGAGAAAATTACATGAAATGAGAAATAAAAAATAATTTGCATTTCATTGAGGGAAATAAGTATTTGATCCCAAAGTAAAACCATGACTAATATTGGCTCCCACAGACCACTGACAGACCCTAATCACAGTGAAGTCGTTACCTGGATGAGAGACACCTGTCCCAAATTGTCAGATGTATAAAAGGCCACCTGCCAACTGTCTCAGTGACACTCTCTACATCTCCACCATGGGCAAGACTAAAGAGCTGTCTAAAGATGTCAGGGACAAAATTGTTGACCTACAAAAGGCTGAAATGGGCTACAAAGTCAAAGTAAGAAGCTGGACGAGAAGGTGAAAACTGTTGCTGCAATTATTCGGAAGTGGAAGAAGTACAACATTACTGTTAATCGACCCAGGCCTGGAGCTCCATGCAAGATATCACTTCGTGGAGTCTCATTGATCATGAGAAAGGTTAAAAATCAGCCAAGAACTACACGGGAGGAGCTGAGTAATGATCTCAAGGCAGCTGGGACAACAGTCTCCAGAAAAACCATTGGTAATACACTGAGCCGTAATGGTTTAAAATCCTGCAGTGCACAAAAGGTTCCTCTGCTCAAGAAGGCTCACATCCAGGCCCGCCTCAAGTTTGCCAATGAACATATTAATGATTCCGAGAGAGACTGGGAGAAGGTGCTGTGGTCAGATGAGACCAAAAGTGAGCTCTTTGGCCTTAACTCAACTCGACGTGTTTGGAGGAAGAAAAATACAGAATATGACCCTAAGAATACCATCCCCACCATCAAGCATGGTGGTGGAAGTATTATGTTTTTGTACTAAGGGCACAGGCCAACTTCCCCGCATTGACGGGAAGATGAGCGGGGCCATGTATCGCAAAATCTTGGGTGACAACCTCCTAGCCTCCGCCAGGGCACTGAAAATAGGTCGTGGATGGGTCTTTCAGCACGACAACGACCCAAAACATACAGCCAAGGAAACAAAGGACTGGCTCCATAAGAAGCATATCAAGGTCAAGGAATGGCCTAGCCAATCTCCTGACCTCAATCCCATCGAAAATCTATGGAGAGAGTTGAAGCTTCATGTTTCCAAATGCATGCTTATAAACCTTAAGGATTTGGAGGTGATTTGTAGAGAGCAGTGGGCCAAAATTACTCCTGAATTGTGTGCAAACCTTATAAAAACTGACGTCTGTCTGCCGTGCTTGCCAACCAAATATTAAATGATGTTTTACTTGGGGATCAAATACTTATTTCCCTCAATGAAATGCAAATTATTTTTTATTTCTCATTTTATGTAATTTTCTCTGTTTTTCTTTTGATATTCTATGTGGCACTGTTAAAATAAAGCTGGCAAAAAATTAAGAGACGTTTCATTTGACCCTAACCCTAACCCTTTCTGACTGAACATGCTACCCAACTGCTTGTTCAAGCCCTAGTCTTATCCCGGCTTGATTATTGTAATGCACTACTTGCCGGTATCCCAACTTCCACCATCAGACCTCTTCAACTAATTCAAAACTCTGCAGCCCGACTCGTGTTTAACCAGCCCAAGCGAACTCATGTCACTCCATTACTCACTTCCCTCCATTGGCTTCCTGTAGCTGCTCGCATTCAGTACAAGTCGCTGACTCTGGCATACAGAACCATTTCTGGATCTTCCCCCTCTTACCTTCACTCTATCTTTTCAAAATACACTCCGACTCGTTCACTTCGCTCCAGTGATGATTGCCGCCTGGCGATTCCACCTCACCGAGGAGCTAATTCTCATTCTGTGGCGTTTACCACTGCAAAATGGTGGAACGATCTTCCCAACACTGTCCGTAAGGCAGAATCTCTAAACAGTTTTAAGAAACTACTTAAGACGCATCTATTTACCAAATACCTGTTATAAAAAAAAAAGGGGGGGGGGGGGCGCAGCTTCGAATAACAATCAGGTATGACGAACTTGCAGTATAGTTGGTTTTCTCCATGGCTTCTGACTTGTGGTGTTCTCATTTGTAAGTCGCTTTGGATAAAAGCGACTGCTAAATGACTAAATGTAAATGTAATTTGTTTTTTTGTGTTAAAACTTTTAAAGTCAGTGGGGGATCAAATACTTATTTCCTCCACTGTATATATATATATATATATATATATATATACATATAAATATATATATATATATATATATATATATATATATATATATATATATATATATATATATATATTCTCAAGAGAACAAAAACAAACAAAACAAATTATTCTGATTCAGAAAAACAAAGTCAGTGCAGGAGTCTAGCTCTGAGTTCGGCGACTCTTGGGTTTTCTTTGACCTGTCCTACATCAATCTGGTAAACGGTGGTTTGTACAAAGGTGTACATATTGTGCAGAAATTTGTTGCAAGAAACACAGAACACAAAGTGAACCTTAAACAGTTCATCAAATGCAGCAAGTGCACTCACAGACTTGCATGGAATGGCTTTTTTGTCCAGAATAATGAAGTATCCATGGATTCTGTTATTTTTTGTCCCCACGGCCAGCAAGTATGGCTGCGTGCTTTGCTCAATGCTGTCCAGGTGATTTTGTATACTGGTACCTGCCTGAAGATTGAGGGGGAAAAAAATCACATTTAAAGCCTAAATGGTATTGATCAGTTGAAAACTGATTCAAAGTTTAATCACTATGTTTAAGTTTAAAACTATACAAAATGCATTCAGGTCAACAAGTAGCACAGACTATGTGTTGTTTACGGTACAGTGTAAACTATAAAAGACAAATTTTACCTGCAGACTCTCATAGCACGACATATGCAATGTTACTGGTGACAAACTACAGGTCTTCATTTTACAGGTACCTACCAACTCTTGGTTGACAACATTAAACAACATTATGATTACTTGGCAAATTTGACTAAAGGACAGACACATGGATGTGCTGATGGAAAGGTTAAAGCCTATCTTTCTGAAGACAACAAGATGTTTCTCGGCTTGGGAAGCTGACATCTTGCCAGATCTCTTGCGTCCTTGTGGTGAGGGAGGTATCAAATGTAGGAGAAGAAGAACTGAAGCTAGGTCACTGTCCCATTCTAGAAACATGAGGCAAATACAAAATTATTAGAGTAAAAAGCTGGCTCAAAGATTACAGTCTAAAAGTTTAAGATTCGAAACAGCATCCTCATGATCATCATTAGTCAGGGTCAATTCTGCTGCATTAACAAGCTCTTGAAGATCTTGGGAAGTGTGGAGCGTTTTGCTTTGCTGAATAACTTTTTGCTTGAACACAGTTGGCCACATCTCCAATTATCTTGCAGATATTTTTTCATCAAAAAGCCTAACAAAATCTTGTTTAATCTGTATAAGATAATACAACACAAACATTATTGTTAGTAAGGATAACAAATAAATTGGATTTTATCTCTTCAGTCCTTTAACATCCAAAAAACGTGAGAATTCACTCAGCATATCTTCGCATCTTGGTGGATCCTTAACCATTTTTCGACGATATAGAAATGTTTCTTTCATCTTTGAATTTACAATTTCTTCATCTGATGAATATTTCATTAGAGAAATAGCCTCTTTACACTGTTCTTCAGGAAATGCGATGTCAGAGCTGGATGACTTCTCCCTCTCACCGGTTGGACCCCCACTTAAAGACTTGAAAGTCAAATGTCGACGACCAGAATATTTGCTGTTCATCAATGTTCTTGATTTTCCAGGACAAATAACCTTGTCCACTTTGAGGATCATAAAAATGTTCCATTAAAAAACAAAACATTTAGATTTACACTATAGATTTACACTACAGGTTACACTATAATCTTTAAAAAAATAACTTGCCCTATTCAAAACACTTGTTGCATTCATTTAAAAACTGCCCTATTTTAACTAGACTTTTTAAAAATTGCACAACTATCCATTCCATCCATTATCTTCTGCTTTATCCTATATTAGGGTCGCGGGGGGTTCCTCATGCCCATCTAGAGGAGAATGTTTCGGGTGCTGGGCAGATACACCCAGGACAGGGCGCCATTCCATCGCTGGACACACTCTATATGGGACTTGATCCATGTTTTTGGACTGTGGGAGGAAACACTAAACACTAAGCCACCGTGCCGCCACGTAATTGCACTACAAGCTTCTTTTGAGTGTTTGTCTCCATCACACATTCACAATGCACTTTGTGAGTAAGGTAAATATAAGCTATTATACAAAACATCCTTTGGTTGTGTAATGACTCAACATTAAACAATACTTACATATCCCTTCTTTGAATAAGGATCACCGAGTTAAGGAAACACAGCAACTATTCCTTTTGCATACATCTCTCGAATGTGAATGTGTCGTGGAGGAGATGTACTGGCAAATAAAATAATTTGTATTTAGCCCATGATAATGTTCCATAGCATGCCAACATGTTCCTAAACACATCACGAATCTTCTTACCCATGCTTCTCAGTCAGCTGTAAGGATATTCATCATCTTCCTTCTAGTGCTGTCAGAAAGGCTTTTGGTTTTGTTGTACATTAACATTTGGTCATTTATTGGACGCTTTTATCCAAAGCGACTAACAAGGTGAACACAGGGTTCATCACAACATCCCTGGAGCAATGAGGGTTAAGGGTCTTGCTCAAGGACCCACATTGGTAACTTCAGTGGACCTGGGATTTGAACCGCCAACCTTCAGATTGATAGCCCAACACCCTAACCACTGAGCTACCACGCTTACACTGAGTACACGCTTGTTGTACTCCTGGATAACCACCTCCCCACCAGGTTTTGACTGCATTATGTTATGAACAAGCTGAAAAAGAAACAATCATCAAAACTAACCAGTTTTTATATACCTGTAATTTTTATAACAGCAGTGAGCTGCTGAAGTTCAATGCTGGACATGCATATTTAAAAATTCTTAAGCATACATAGCTTCATCTATGAATGGAGCTGCCATGCTCAGCGTGGTGGTGCTGGAGCTGTTTCGTCTGATCCGGACTGACTGCGGTCTCCCGGTCAGAAAGTCCAAGATCCAGTTGCAGAGAGAGGTGTTGAGGCCCAGAAGATTCAGTGGTTGCCTTAAGATGGCACAGTTCAGGGAGGTGTTGAAGATGTCAGTGAAGACATCTGTCAGCTGATCCATACATTCTCTGAGCACTCTGCCAGGAATGTTGTCCTGTCCTGTCACAGGCCGTGTCGCCTCAGGGGGGCGACAGAGACGCACGCCGCCATCCCGCTGCGCCAGAAGTAAAACTCCAACTCCCAGGAAGCGCAGCGGCAATCAGGTCTGACGAGACCCAGCTGCCAGCGTCCTTATTTAAAGCGGCGTGTGGCGGCGCGTCCTCGCCACGCCGTCGCCATTTCACGCGCAGTGTGTGGCCGGTTGATAAATTCCCATGTTGAGAAAACATTGGTCCTACAACCATATTGCTTTCCCACTGTCCTATGATATTGGTTGCCGGGGCACGCCCTTGGGCAATATCGCGATCACTTCCGCACTGTGTGTACTACTATTATTATTATTATTATTATTATTATTTTTGTAGTGTCTAAATAACGCGTTCGGTCGAACGTCGCTCATCCGCCGAAGCGGCAGTGTGCTCGAGAGCACAGCGTCCGGTGTTCTGTCGAGTTGAGCTGCCCCGTCGAGTTAGGCTACAGATTCTGTCGAGTTGCGCTACCCTGTCGAATTATGCTACCGGTCGCCAAAAATGCCATCGGTAGCGTAAATATATAGAGGATACTGTCGAGTTATCCTACCTAATAATAATCCTATTATTATCATTAATTCAACATTTATTTTATTAAGCTACCTTTATTTAATAAAGGTATCTCAACTCCACAGTCTGTTATACACATTTTTAAAGCTACCTTTATTTAATGAAGGCAGCTCAACTCGACAGTCTGTTATACACTTATTTTATTATGCCACACTTATTTAATAAAGGTAGCTCAAATCGACAGTCAGTTTATACACTTATTTTATTATGCTACCTTTATTTAATGAAGGCAGCTCATCTCGACAGTCTTTTATACATTTTTTTAAGCTGCCTTTATTTAATGAAAGTAACTCAACTCGACAGTCTGTTATACACTTATTTTATTATGCTACCCTTATTTAATGAAGGTAGCTCAAATCGACAGTCAGTTTATACACTTATTTTATTAAGCTACCTTTATTTAATGAAGGTAGCTCAACTCGACAGTCTGTTATACACTTATTTTATTAAGCTACCTTTATTTAATGAAGGTAGCTCAACTCGACAGTCTGTTATACACTTATTTTATTATGCTACATACTTAAATAAATAGATATAAATTACCCCCTCATATAAAAATGGATGGGGTGCAATTTGAATTAAAAACAGTTGAAGAGGTGATGAGAATTTATATTTTGTTGAGACAAGGACATTGAGTTATTATGAAAAGAATATGAATTAAACTTACATAAATCTGATATGTAGTATACTTTACGTTATGTTATTTGTCACATCACATCATTTCATGTTTGATCTTGAAATAAGACAACCAAAAATGAAGGTAAATACTGAATGTTGACAGCATCTGATTTGGAAGTATACTCAATGTGCACTGTAAAAACATAGAAAGCATGTTTTTATACTCTATAAATAAAAGCTATATAAAAATATCAATGAGGTGAACAGAACTGCTGTATATAAAAACAAATGAAGTTGACACAATATAACAATTTACAATTATATTTTTAAACATTTTTTCCATGAATATGCAGAGGAACTTTCTTTTTCATAGCGGGCACATTCAAAATGTGCCCACCTGTGGCACAGGTCACACTGCACCTAAGAAAGAGAAAAGGCATTACATAAGACTTTTTTTTGGACTGTGGGAGGAAACCGGAGAACCCGGAGGAAACCCACACGGGGAGAACATGGAATGTGCTAACCACTAAGCCACCGTGCCGCCTATTGTAACATGTTTAATTATTTAATTATTTTTCTTAAATTTGTTTTAAAAAATACAACTGCTTAAATTAAAAATGTTTTATAATGAAATGATCAAACTCAAACCTTTTCTACATTCATTTAAAATAGCTGCTGTAAGGGGAAAGAATCACCACTGTAGTACTGCATCACACATTTAAGATAGCACAAAACTAGAAGTATAATGCCAAGTTTTTATTTGAAATTTCAGACCAATTAAACAAATTATTTCAAATTGTGCAGTTTCAAGCACTCATATTAAGCAATATTTTTGTACTGTTTAACCTTAAAAAATAAATAACTATATTAGAACTTATTTACATGTGGTAAGGACACTTTATAGTAACTTTACATGACTGAAATTTTGTGTCCTGCAGGTGATGGAATTAGCATGTATTTTGACTCCAAATTTTTTTAACAGAACTTTCATGCTGGATTTAATATCACTTACCTTTACATTGAAGCAGTACATTCAATTTGAATGTAATTTTTTGCTTCTTAGTGCTTTATCAGAAACGAATAAAATGGTCATTTTATTCACACACACACACACACACACACACACACACACACACACACACACACACACATATATATATATATATATATATATATATGTCAGAGACCGCAGCGCTGCGGCGCATTCCCCTAGCCCCGCCTACTAATCAGCGCGCGTTCTCCGTACACCAGGTGAGGTTCATTGTTTCCGGGTTCTTTCTTTCCTTTATAAGGCTTTCCGTTTCGCTGGCCTGGCGCGAAGTATTTGTCGTTTACGTCAATACCGAGCGTTTATCCTCGTGATATCTCCTGCTTTCTTCCTCAGTGCTCTTCCGTGTTTTGGTCTCCGTTGGGTGAGTGCGATTTCGAGTGTGTTTAGTCGTAGCGTGTTACTCTCTCTCTGTTCCCCGCTTCTTTCGACCTCTCGTCCTCCCTCTCTCCCTTTCCCTCGTCCCCGTCCTTTTCCCCCTTCATTTAGTCTTAGGATCTTGTGTGCGTGTTGTGTATGAAAGGAAAGTCCGTGTCCGTCTTTTATGGTTAGTATCCCTAACATATTCTCACTTTTTATTACTAATCTCTCCACTGTCGGTGTATATAACACACTTAACCCATCTCTTATTAACCACTTCTCTGTCTCCCGGTTCCAGGTTCCCGTAGTTGTGTTTCCTTCCCTATTACCCGTCCTCGGTCCTACTGGGTTACCACCTTGTCCAGCACTTCACCTCTTCTATCCTGTGTCTATTCTATTTAGCTCCTCCTTTCACGCTTTTTCCCATTCTCGTTGTTTAATCTATTCCCCGGTGTTTATATTTTGTGTTGGTGTTGGTTTGTTCTTTTGTTTCTCTCTTGTGCTTGTTACCAGGTACACCGCCACACCTGGTATTCAAGTGACGCACGTGTGTTACTACGAGTGCTCCTGTGATCCCGCTGCCAATCACCCACTCGTTCACGTGCCGCTCGGTTGCCGCTGCATATCTGGTTTAATAAACCCCTGTTGTTTCTGCATCTACGTCTCCTCTGTTCCATCTGAATTAGACGCTAACAGAATACTTCGCCATCATGGAGACGGCGGAACAACTACTACAGCGGCTACTTCAACAGCTCAACGCCCAGGGTCAGGCGATCCAAACTCTCGCCCAACAGGTCCAAAATCTCACGGTGGGGGCTGCAGCGGTTCCTCCGGCAACCACAGTCAGTGCGACCCCCGCTCCCGCTCCTGTCACCGCACAGCCGGCCACGTTGATCCCCATCCCTGAACCGCCATTATATTCAGGGGATCCTGAGAGCTGTGAAGAGTTTCTTCTTAAATTCTCGCTATTTCTCTCCAGCAGACCGACCATCCCAGACAACAACGCCATAGCCCTACTTATCTCCAGGCTCACCGGTGAGGCATCTTCCTGGGCCACGGCCATCTGGCAAGCTAATGGTCCCGAGGTCTCCGACCTACAACGTTTCCTCTCAGCTTTTCGCAGCGTTTTTCACCACCCTCGACATGGCGTCTCGGCCGGGGATGAGCTGCGTCTACTCAGTCAAGGGAGACAGAGCGTAGCGGAGTACGCCCTCAAATTCCGCACGTTGGCGGCTTCTAGCGGTTGGAATGACGTTGCGCTTATTTCGCAGTTCAAAGCTGGTCTTCAACCCAAACTGAAGAGGGAACTAGTCTACCGTTCGCTACATTTGAGCCTAGAGGAGATAGTCGAATTGGCGATCCAGCTGGATTACCATGACACGCCTGGTGCTATGTGTCCACTGCCTAGTCGACCTCACCAATCCCCCACCACCTCCAACCAGGAGCCCATGGAGATGGGAAGATCACAACTCACGGCGAGACAAAGGAGCGAGCGGATTCAACGCAAGTGGTGGAGTGCCCCGTGAGACCAAAGAGGCAGACCGAGACCACCAGAGAGGAGAGATTAGTAATAAAAAGTGAGAATATGTTAAGGATACTAACCATAAAAGACGGACACGGACTTTCCTTTCATACACAACACGCACACAAGATCCTAAGACTAAATGAAGGGGGAAAAGGACGGGGACGAGGGAAAGGGAGAGAGGGAGGACGAGAGGTCGAAAGAAGCGGGGAACAGAGAGAGAGTAACACGCTACGACTAAACACACTCGAAATCGCACTCACCCAACGGAGACCAAAACACGGAAGAGCACTGAGGAAGAAAGCAGGAGATATCACGAGGATAAACGCTCGGTATTGACGTAAACGACAAATACTTCGCGCCAGGCCAGCGAAACGGAAAGCCTTATAAAGGAAAGAAAGAACCCGGAAACAATGAACCTCACCTGGTGTACGGAGAACGCGCGCTGATTAGTAGGCGGGGCTAGGGGAACGCGCCGCAGCGCTGCGGTCTCTGACAATATATATATATATATATATATATATATATATATATATATATATATATATATATAATATTTTAAATTTGTTAATATATTTGTAAAAACACACTTCAGTCTAATTACATTAACTTTAATTAAATTAAGCAGGGCGGCACGGTGGCTTAGTGGTTAGCACGTTCGCCTCTCAGCGTTAGGGATTCCCGGTTCGAATCCCCATCTGGGTGGAGTTTCCATGTTCTCCCCGTGTCTGCGTGGGTTTCCTCCGGTTTCCTCCCACAATCCAAAAACATGGATCAAGTCAACTGAATTCTCAAAATTTCCCCATATAGAGTGTGTATGTGTGAGTGTGTGCCCAGCGATGGATTGGCGCCCTGTCCTGGGTCTATCTGCCCAGCGCCCGAGACGTTCTCCCCTGGATGGGCATGGGGAACCCCACCGCGACCCTAATAGAGGATAAAGCGGGAGATAATGAATGAATGAATGAATGAATAAATTAAGCGGGAGGCACGGTGGCTTAGTGGTTAGCACATTCACATCTCAGCACTCGGGATTCCTGGTTTGAATCCTCATCAGGGTGGAGTTTCCATGTTCTTCCTGTGTCCGCGTGGGTTTTCTCCGGGTTCTCCGGTTTCCTCCCACAGTCCAAAAACATGGATCAAGTCAATTGAGTTCTCCAAATTGCCCCATATAGAGTGTGTCTGTGTGAGTGAGGGTGTGTCCAGTGATAGATTGACGTTCTGTCCTGGGTCTACCTGCCCAGCGCCCGAGACATTCTCCCCTGGATGGGCATGGGGAACCCCCCCGCGACCCTAATATAGGATAAAGCAAAAGATGGATGGATAATTAAATTAAGCTAATTAATTGAAATATAAATTACTTTGTTTATGATACCACGTTGCTTGGTTTCAATTTAAACCATACAACATGGTGTGTTGCTTACATGTGTATTTATGTAAGTATGGTTCTTTATTTATATAAGTTGGTTATAAATCAAAGTTAATTTTGAAATTGCCCATCTTACCAGATTAATCCTATATACTGCTAGTTGAAAACCAACAGGTGATTGATAAAAGGAACTCATTCTTTTGGCTGTAACAAAGTATATACACAAACCATATTTGGTGTTTAAATAAAAAAAAAAGACTGGGTAATGCATTTGAAGGATATAGAAAAGTAAAATAATTGGGCTAAACAGAACAACACAATACACTGAGTTAATTGAATTTATGAATGTGTAACAAGCGACATGTTAAAACTTGCGTAGCAACAACTTAACAACTCGCACGTTAAAGAGCGGTGCACTTTTCTTAACCTGACGAACTTTTTAGAAATTAACAAATTGTACTAAGGGTGTTAATTATTGTTTCAATGGCACATATACACTTATATATAAATTTAAATAAGAAATTAAATGCATTTAACTTGATTATTTACGTTGAATCACACACGAAATAGACAGGGTAGCTCGAATCGACAGGCGAAGTGTTGGAAATCGTCTGTGATGTGCGCATATGCACTAAGCCAAAGTAGCTCAACTCGATGGGTAGCGCAACTCGACAGAACACCGGCTCGGATGTGAGCCACAGTGCCTGGTGAAGTCTGTAATATCCCTTTCCTTATTTTGTGGACATTCCTCGTTTGTGGGGCGTTCCCCCACTACTCTCACGAGAGATATACTGTAATAAACTCTGTTTTGTTCAAAAGTACCACGCTTCCTCGTTTCCTACGGCAGTGGGACAGAACTCTGACACACTGACTGTGATATGTTTTATTCATTTTAAAAATCATGTATTAATCAAAGTAACAAAGCACTGAAAAAAAAACAATGAATTCTAAATATTCAAAATATTTTTTTGTCACATTACTGTAGTTACCCACACTGTACAACACAACAGATATTAAAAATATAATACTAATAAAAATATTGTACTTATGTTTTGGAAACTTAAAAAAACTTTATTACCATTATGAAACTGTATCACACAAATCCAACCATCAGCTTTGTTTTATACTTAACTTTGAATTACAAAAGAAATCCTAACTTTTTTAATATTACAAATATTAAATATTAAATGCTTGAAGTCCACTTAAAACCATGCCATGGGTTTATTGCTCTTGGACTTGAGGAACAGTAGAAACTTTTTTTTCCCTTTACACTCTTCTGATTGCAGGACATTTTGTGTTCTGTAATAGATGATATACAGTTTTATTTTATTTAAATTGTGACGTAATGGTATTAAAGTCATTTTGTAATGTGAATAACCAAATCACAAAATATGAAAGCATGTTTAACCTTCATAATAATTTAAACTAACTATATATTTTTTTAGTTCCAGTAAATAGAACCAGCTGCGATTACTATAAAAAAAAGAGTATAAAGTTTTTGCAGTGGCCATGTTTTTGATGGCATGTGTAAAATCTTCAGAAAATTTTAGACTTCTTCTAAAATTTATCTGAAGTCTTTGGACTGTGGGAGTAAACCCATGAGGATATAGGAGACATCAACTCCACATAAAAAAAATAAAACCTAGTCTTTCATCTAGGAGTTAAACCCAAATACCTTCTTACTTAAGATGCCAACACTACCAACTATGCAACCAGGCTCTTGTTTCATCAATTTTATTCTTTTAACTGAATTTCTGTACCAATTCTGTACCAATTCCTACCTTAACATTTTCAAGGTAGGACACTTTCATATGTTGAGTCCTAAAACACCAGAAATATACAAGAGAATGTTCTTGAGTTAAATAGAATGTAATGCAGACAATTAAAGACCCTGATACAATTATAATTGCTTGTTATATTTAGAATTAGAATTAAGTCGACAAACAAAATGTTACAGACAGTGAATAATAAATAAATAGTAATTTTGTTAAAGAATAAAAACTATAGTTTTAAAAATATCACATGGCAGGACTTACAGAGAGTGTGTTTAATTAATCATAAACCATCTTTACAAATCACTAGTGACATAAAAAGCAATGAATAAATAAATAAATACAATATTTTACTATTTGGCCTGTTATTGTTATGAATTGTCCGTTCTTCCCCGGAAGGAGGGCGGCTAACGCGGAGATATGGCTGCGTTCAGCCGCTCGCGCCTAGTGAGCGCTCCCGGGTACCGACCACGCGGGGAAAATTACGTGCGTCGGTCCACGGCGAACGCTCCCACGGTACACGACCCACGCGGAGAAGGTGCGCAGCGCCGTACCGTGGTTGTACGCGGAAGGAGAGTCCAAGACACCGGGATAAAATCCAAAAGGTAAATTTAATAAAAATTGGTGACGGGACACCAACGAAAATGGGGAACAAACAAAACAACATAACACTGGGTATAGAAACCGCAAAATAAAGACGTGCGACAACTAACGGGGAAACTAAGAATAAATACAAAAGGAACTAAACACGTGAACAAAACAAACCAATCACCCAACTGAAATAATTAAGAACCAAACGAGGGACAGGTGCCACAGGCACCTGTGACATACCCCCACCCCAAGGGTCGCGCTAAAAGGGAAAGCGGCCCTAAAACAAAAGAAAATAATAATAATAAAACAGTACACACAAAAAACAAAAAACGGGGGGAGGTAAAAGTCCCTCTGGTGGTGAGGCATGCTGTGTGCCCCCTGCTGACGGCGTGGAGCACGACCTCTCGTTGCGGGGCGCAAATCGGCGCCCTCTAGCTGCGAGACGGGGATGGCTCCTCTGGTGTCCGGAGTCTGCGGCTGGCCGACCCTGGTGCTCAGAGAAAGCGATGGAGCGGTTCCCGGCGCCCAGACTCGACCATCGGCGGTCCCCGGTGCTCTGCCTCGTCAGCGGCGCAGCCTCTGGTCCTCCGGCTCAGCGGTGGGTGACCCCTGGTGTCCGGAACTCTCCAGATATTTTGGCACGTCTTTCTGTTATGAATTATCCGTTCTTCCCCGGAAGGAGGGCGGCTAACGCGGAGATATGGCTGCGTTCAGCCGCTCGCACCTAGTGAGCGGTCCCGGGTACCAACCACGCGGGGAAAATTACGTGCGTCGGTCCACGGCGAACGCTCCCACGGTACACGACCCACGCGGAGAAGGTGCGCAGCGCCGTACCGTGGTTGTACGCGGAAGGAGAGTCCAAGACACCGGGATAAAATCCAAAAGGTAAATTTAATAAAAATTGGTGACGGGACACCAACGAAAATGGGGAACAAACAAAACAACATAACACTGGGTATAGAAACCGCAAAATAAAGACGTGCGACAACTAACGGGGAAACTAAGAATAAATACAAAAGGAACTAAACACGTGAACAAAACAAACCAATCACCCAACTGAAATAATTAAGAACCAAACGAGGGACAGGTGCCACAGGCACCTGTGACAGTTATAACCCATAGCCACTATTTTTGTCTCTAATCTACATAGTGAATATCTAAAAATTAACATTTAAACATAAAGTATTACATTTATTTGCTTTCATATGTGGGGTAAAAAGCACCTACTATATCCAAAAGGTTTTAACTGTCTTCATTGGACTTAACAACTAGTTAAGGCAAAGAAAGATCTAGAAAGTAATTTGTAGTCCTACAATTCCAAACTGTAGTCCATCTGTTTGTGGACTACAGTACATTCTGTGGACCCTGTACTCTAATCGTCAAGACCACAATAGTACCACCACAGAGCAGGTACTATTTGTTTGGTGCATTATTCCTATCCCAGCAGTGTCACTGAGGTGTTTAAATGAAATGACAGCAGCACTGCTGCACTAAAACCCCCTCACCACATCAGTGTCACTGCAGAACTGACAATAAACATTCAACCACACAAATTATACCTGTTCTGTGATGGTCTTGACTAATAGAGAACTGAGAACCAACAGGGAACTAACAAAAACAAAGAACACAGATGGACTACAGTCTGTACTTGTAAAACTACAAAGTCCATCTATATGGTAAGTGGAGGAAATAGATCATAGAGCAAGAAGGTGGTGCTACTTGTGAAACTGCTGCTACTTCTGCATATGTCAGCAACAATTTGTGAGAAGAATCCAGAAGAACAAAAAGCAGTGGTTCACTATTATATTAAATACAAATATTAACAGAGAGTCAATACGTTTGTCAACGTAACATATAAAACTATGTATTAGATGTATAAGCGTTATAAATGTTTAGAATTTATATGTTGACACCAATGAAATTGGACATACTGCATTATTCTGATTTCTGGCCTCATCCATCTTCACGTCACTCCAATTCAGGTTTTGATAATGTAAGTCTTTAATCCATCCATTATCTTCCGCTTTATCCTATATTAGGGTCGCAGGGGGGGTTCCCCATGCCCATTCAGGAGAGAACGTCTTGGGCACTGGGCAGATACACCCAGGACAGGGCGCCAGTCTATCGCTGGGCACACACTCACGCACACATACACACTCTATATGGGGCAATTTGAAGAACTCAATTGACTTGATCCATGTTTTGGACTGTGGGAGGAAACCGGAAAACCCGGAGGAAACCCATGCAGACACGGGGAAAACATGGAAACTCCACCCAGATGGGGATTCAAACCGGGAATCCCTAGCACTGAGAGGCGAACGTGCTAACCACTACCAAGTAAGTCAAGTAAGACTTACGCCACCAAGCAAGTAAGTCTATAAAATATTGAATAATACTATATAAAGTATATCATATTTTATTAATACCTTTATTAACTACAGTATTTACTACTTTGAATACAGTAGGAATCATAAATAGATGGAATCAGAAATATCTGGTTTTCTTTCCCTTTTTTGTTGCCACTTTTTATCCCACTACCAACACACTACGTATATTATGTTTTTGGATGCCAGCTCTATTGCATTACCACTTGTACTGTTGCAGAAATCTTTTTAGTAACAATTAAAAAAGCAGAGGCTGAGAACCGCATTTTTATTCTAAATCGCCTGCATGGTTACATTTATGTCTACATGTTTTGAAGCTTTGCATTTCTGTCCACAAACATTTATTTGACTCAAAATATATTTAAATAAAACATTAAAAATGTTTAAACATGAAACATTTAACATGAAACACTATAAAACCCATATTTTATTAGCACATCTAAACAATGAATTATTTAACTGGTCTGAAAAATGACTATCAAAGTTTAACTGAAAAATATTTGACATCAGTATTTGACTCAACGCAAATGAGAGGGTTTGGCTTTTAAAACCAGGTTGTAAATGACCGGAAAAACATTTCCTTACTGCTATTTACTTTAAAATTGTAACAAAAAAACAAAAAAAAAAAAAAAAAAAAAAAAAAAAAAAAAAAATATATATATATATATATATATATATATATATATATATATATATATATATATATATATATTTATATATATACACAAAACAGATTTGATTAATGACAGACAGAACATTTAACATAACTCACATAGATGTCTAATGCTGTACACAACAAAAAAAAAGTTCACTGGATCATTATGATGCAATAAATTATGTCATTAGATTTTTGTTCATTAAAGCCAAAAGCAAACTAGATATTCCAAGAATAAAGCTTCTCATAGTGATACATGTTTAACTATAACTGCTATAATCAGCATTCTGTACAGCAAAATATAATAGATGGTACATGGCGTGGCATTGTTGGCAGTCTGAGGATTTCCAGTTAGAGTGAAAGCAAGGTTTTTCTGTTTGGTGTTTGCATGTTCCCCCCATTTCACTATTGGGTTTGAGGGTGAGTTCTGATTTACTCCCACAGTTCAAACACATGAGCGTGTAAAATAGCAATAGGAAATTGTTTGTTGCCTTATGTGTGAAATATCTTACTTACCGCCATTATCCCTGTTTCCATTTGTGATTATTTTTTATCTGCAGTTGTAAAATATAATATAGATCAGTTTACCAGAATGATTTAATTAAATGTTATAAACACATTCACATACAATTATTAACAAATTATAGTTTAAACAAAAAATCCTGATATCTTTTGTAGCTCTATCTTACAATTCTGCTGTTTAAAGACGTGTTATTTACATTCGTATGACTATGATGAGCATCCATGTTAACATTATATAATAGAACCTGCTATACAAAAAAACTACATACTATACATGATGTATATGAAAAAAGTATATAATTAATATATTTAAAATTAAGTCTGGCAGCACAGTAGCTTAGTGGTCAGCACCTTTGCCTATCAGTGCTTGGGATCCAGGTTCGAATCCCGATCTGGGTGGAGTTTCCATGTTCTTCCCATGTCTGCGTGGGTTTCCTCTGGATTCTAAGCTTTTCTTCCACAGTCCATGAACATGGATTCCAGGTTAATTGGCTGCTCTAAATTGCCCCTATATAGTGTGTGTGCTCAGCGATAGATTGCCACACTTTGGGTGGGTTCATGGCATAGGGAACCCTCCCACGATCCAAATAAATGATTAAAAAGAGAATAAAGAATGAATGAATAAATGAAATTTAAGCCGAAAAATATTTTTAACTGAATTATAATTCTTATGTTTTATTAAATGATACCTAAAAGAATACAGAGTCTGCATTTCAAGTACTCACATTTCCTTCGTTTTCAGGATGTAAATTAATCCAGTAGTTCCAGCAATGACAAATAAAACCCTAATAATGATCCCAACTATAGCTCCAGTAGACAGTGATCCTCCTTCTGCAGGTATTTTTACTTTAACAAACAAATAAAAAATACATATTCTGTGTATATGACTACTATATTAATAAAAATTAACATATTTCAATGACATTTAAAAAAAAAAATTACATTGTGTGTTTTTATGGAATTGCCTTATAATTTTATATGTGTATAGGTATAGTCGACATTCTGTGTGTGTTTTCACTTTACAAATCCACACTCTTGCCTCGATTAACACAAAATTTGACATACTTGCTCTTTGGGATCCTGCACAGATTTATATACACTTTACAAACCACCAAGAAGCAACTCAAAAAGCTTTATTTCAGTGATCTTTAGTGAGTCATCAACCGTACAACCTGCAGCTTGATTTAGGTGACATGATGCATTGGTGTATTTTGGGCGTCACGTGTAATAAGCCAATCGATGTGTCACTTGCAATTTCCTTTAGAGCCTGGTGTGGTCTAACTTTAGTGGATTGCTATTTCTATGATGCACACATGTTCCATCCAACCCCCACATTTGTTAGAGCACTTAACTAAACATCTATGTGATGAGCACAGGAGCACTATGTTTTAGCCGGCACCTGTTGCAACTTAGTTGCTTACTCAGTACCCAAGTTCCCAGTCCCCAGCTTATTTAAAAGCTCGACATTGAAAACATAATTGGCTTCAAAGGCATCTGCAGCGAACCATAGGTGCTTCTTTGAATGTCGACTCAGAATGTCGACTTTGGATAAAAGCATCTGCTAAATGACCAAATGTAATGTAATGTATGCTTCTGAGCCATATCAGCACCGTGAATATCACTAAACTTGAAGCGTGGCTATAGTGGTATTCTTTATTTCACATATAAAATGTTGCATTACAATTAATTTAAATGAAAAAATTGTAAACTTCTATTGAAGTTCTATTTACATACTCTAAAATGTTAAAATTATAAAACATTCATTCATTCATTCATTATCACCCGCTTTTCCTCTATTAGGGTCGCGGTGGGGTTCCCCATGCCCATCCAGGGGAGAGCGTCTCGGGCGCTGGGCAGATAGACCCAGGACAGGGCGCCAATCCATCCCTGGGTACACACTCACTCACTCAAACACACTTTATATGGGGCAATTTTTAGAGAACTCAATTAACTTGATCCATGTTTTTGGACTGTGGGAGGAAACCGGAGAACCCGGAGGAAACCCACGCGGACACGGGGAGAACATGGAAACTCCACCCAGATGGGGATTCGAACCGGGAATCCCTAGCGCTGAGAGGCGAACGTGCTAACCACTAAGCCACCGTGCCGCCCAAAATTATAAAACAATTTTATTATTTAAACCAATAATTGAAATTTTAAATACCTTTAACTTTCAGAACATGAGTTGCTGCAGCATTGTGTTTGGTGATTGAATTGTAAGCAGTGCAGGTGTAGTTTCCAGAGTCTTTGAAGGAAGCAGTGTAGACAGTGTAAACAGATGTCATGATGTTGGTACTAGTCCCATTAAAGTCCCATCTGTAAGAAGGAATTGGTGTAGAATTGGTCGTACAGGTCAGGATTACAGGGTTTTCTTCCTCCACTTCATTTGGTCCAGTTATCTGAAGGTTATCAGGTCCAACTGAAACACATAATAATGGATTGTAAAATACCAGTTGACTGGTTTGTCGGCTGAAAATAAACCACCAGTAGTTATATGGTTTATACTTACAGTTAACTATAATCATGTTCTTTGCAGTATCAGAGCTGAAAGAGTTACTGATGGTACACTGATATTCACCAGCATCTTTTTTTTTGACTGGACTGATCATCATTGTTCTGTCATCAGAGTAGAATCCTATTTTTTCAGATGCAGACAGCAACTGATTATCTTTCATCCACTTAGTACTACTGATGTCACCATTTCCATTACAGGTGATATTAGCAGAGGAGATTCCATCTATTAGATCATGCTGTGATACAGTAAGTATTGCACCAGATACCTTTTCTGAAATGACAAAGAAAACATTCTTTCAACATTAATATTTATACCCCATATACTAGACCATTTTTGTCAGGTTTGGGAGTGCTAGGCCACTCCCCCCTGGTTTTTTGCTTCGTGTTTTGACCGTTCTGGGTTCCCGTAGGTAGGGCCCATCCCCGAGACCTGGGATTGGGTCCTACCTAGTCACATGCGGCCTGCTGACTACACTTAAAGAGCGCATGCTCCCTGAGTCAGCAGGCCAGCATTACTTTTGTTAGTGTGTGTGGGCTATGTTTTGTTCGGCATCTTGATGGTGTTCGACTCATTTAGTTTTTTGTTTGTAGACTCTATGTTTAGTTCCCCGGCACGTTCTGCCCGTGCTTTGGGTTTTGTTTGTTATGCCTTTCTTTCATTAAACACCTCCCTACTGCTTACCTGGTCACCTGGCTCACTCATTCTCACCGCGTGCACCTCAGCGTTCCGCCGATTGTCGTCAGAGTGCCGCCGCGCACCATCAGCGAACCGCCCCGCGAGCCGCTCCGCTCCGCCAGCGTGTCGTAGCGCCCTCAAAAGGCCTCGCCGCCCTAGTGCTCTCAAGAGGCCTCGCCGCCCTAGTGCCCTCAAGAGGCCTCGCCGCCTTAGCGCCCTCAAGAGGCCTCGCCGCCTTAGCGCCCTCAAGAGGCCTCGCCGCCTTAGCGCCCTCAAAAGGCCTCGCCTCCTTAGCGCCCTCAAAAGGCCTCGCCGCCTTAGCCCCCTCAAAAGGCCTTGCCGCCTTAGCGCCCTCAAGAGGCCTCGCCGCCTTAGTGCCCTCAAGAGGCCTCGACGCCTTAGCGCCCTCAAAAGGCCTCGTTGCCTTAGCGCCCTGAAAAGGCCTTGCCGCCTTAGCGCCCTCAAATGGCCCCGCCGCCTTAGCGCCCTCAAAGGGTCTCGCCGCCTTCACACATAGGGAGGAGGTTAAGTTTTGCGTACGCTCCTCCGGGATGGACCTTGGCCCCGCAGGGTCCCGGGCCCCCTTTGTTTTTTCTTTTCTTTTTTTTTTCCGGTTGGCCATTGTTTTGTGGGGGGCGATATGTCAGGTTTGGGAGTACTAGGCCACTCCCCCCTGGTTTTTTGCTTCGTGTTTTTGCCATAGGTAGGGCCCATCCCTGAGACCTGGGATTGGGTCCTACCTAGTCACATGCAGCCTGCTGTCTACACTTAAAGAGTGCATGCTCCCTGAGTCAGCAGGCCAGCATTACTGTTGGTAGTGTGTGTGGACTATGTTTTGTTTGGCGTCTCGATGGTGTTTGACTCGTTTTGTTTTTTGTTTGTAGACTCTATGTTTAGTTCCCCGGCAAATTCCGCCCGTGCTTTGGGTTTCATTTGTTACGCCTTTCTTTCATTAAACACCGCCCTGCTGCTTACCTGGTCGCCTGGCTCGCTCATTCTCACCATGTGCACCTTGCCCCTGCATAGCACCACGTAGCGCCTCCGTTGGATGGACGACTCGCGCTCTTTCTGACAATTTTACCTTCCCAAAGCCATAATCAGACCCTTTGGCTGTCTCTGTCCAACCTGCCAGGTCAGTGAGAATTTCGAAAACAAATAAAAATAAGTGTATGTGTCAGGTTTGGGAGAGCTAGGTCACTCCCCCCTTTGCTTTTCTGTTCGGGCCTTTGAGGTTTGTCTATTGGGTGTTCCCGTAGGTAGGTTCAATCACTGATGTCACACATGCTGCTTGCAGGTAGTATTTATACCGCACGGGTTCCCCGGTTCAGCAGGCCAGCATTATTTGTGTATTGTTTCTGTGTAGTCCCGTCACGCGTCACCTGTGCTTTGGTTTTGTGTATCAATTTCTTTATTAAATTTCCCTTAAGCTTACCTGGTCGCCTGGCTCGCTCATTCGTGTCTATATGCCTTACTCTGCGCAGTTATGTGCAGCACCACCAGTAGTCGGATGGCGGTTTGTGACAGTATGATTAGGAATTTCTAACATATGCTCATATAGGCAATATTGAAACAGATTTTCACCTTTAAAACAGAATCAATGCTGATGTACTGAATACAGTATATACATTGATCTAAATAAGTCCACTGCTGCCTTACAAGAAAGGAATACTTTCCCCTAACAAGTGTCCAGAGTAATTTCTGTGTGGGGTTTGCATGTTCTCGACAATCCTGGTTTCCCACAGGATTTCTGATTTTCTTTCATTTTCCATTGATGTGCAAGTTTAGTTAGAAACTTATAAATTTACAGAGTGAAAGAATGTGTGTGTGAATGTGCAATCTAATGTTCAGATAAAGGAGAAAGGTTAAAGAGGATCAAACCAACAGGTTACACAATGACTTTATGGTGGGAACAAGTGGGATGTGAGATTGGGGTTGAGGATCTATGTGACTATTAGAAAAAGTGATGACCTATAATTATATGTACTTTGTTAAAAATTAATTCAAATATATATTTTGTTTAACTTCGTGTCCAAAGCAATATATTTTTGTTATACAGGAATGGCAGCTGGATAATAAATATACATTTTTGAAAGCAGGAAAAAGTAGAAACAAGTTTAATTAGGAAAATTGATTTACTAATTTCCACCTAATATTTCATTTACAGGTACCCACCTACAACAGAAATGTTTAAAGGTTCAGATATTGCATGTGTTAGGGTTTTGATGTTGTACAGTAGGCTCTGTAGGTGTAGTTGCCTTTCTGCGTGCTCTGAATTTTCTACAGTTTTAATTCTTTAGAATTTTCATTCAACTCTTTTTCATTCAAAGCCCAGTGAAACTCAGCAGCAGGTTCAGACTCAGCTGAGCAGGTTAATGTGAGATAAATAAGAGTTCCACTGTAGAAGGGAATCATTGGATCTGCTGTAACAGTAACATTTTCTAGACCGTCTGCATTAAAATATTCGAGAGGAGTCATCTGGGAATGTGGAGGCAGCACAGAATCAGTTAGTAAAGTCTCACAGTAAATGGTGAGGTTCAGGGAGGAAGTCATTGCTGAACAGGTTGGACACTTCACATGTATAAGGACCTGTTTCCTCTCTCCTCACACTGCTGATGATCAGAGTGCTGTTATTATCTGTTAACTGAACTCTCCTCCGTGGTTTAACCTCAGAACGACTGTTCAACCAAAGGAAGGACATTTACATGAATTCGACAAACTCTGCCGCATTTGCAGAAGTAATTACATTTGAGACTCTTTCTAAAAATTTTAATAAAGAATAAGGTCATGTACACTATACTGTAAGTCTGACCTTGCACTGTATGTATATGTGAGATTTGATTAAGTTTGAAGTGAACATTTGAACTTGAAACTATCTATCTAACTACTAATATTAAAATAACTATCAATGGATATACTTCAAATTTACTTTACCATTACAGTTATTAAATTAATATATATTAGTATTAATTAATGAATATTAATATTATTTGAGGCAGTATATTGGCTAATTTGTTTAATCTTTGTTTAAACGTTAATTAAACTGCGTTCATGTAAGATGATTCCAAGTGTTTCTGATTGTCAGGGGCGTTTTTAGGGTTTTGAAACATCAGGGGCTTTAGCCCAGATCCCTTATTCCTCTTTAAAAAGTGCCCTTTCATGAGTGTATTTATTCATTTTTCAACTGTTGTTGCATTCACTTTGTTTGATCATTTATTAGTTATATTGGATAAAATTAATTAACATATGAAATATGTCTGTCAGCAGTGGATAGCACATTCAGTTCTAATAAATGATGGTTTTATGAGTCCATCGCAGATGAGTGTTTTAACTAGGTTTTGCTTTGAAATACTGTAACTTTGCAACAGTTTGCGCCATAGGAAAAATTCGGACGTTTTTTTTGAAAGCTGAGAAACTGCTCTTAACAGCCAACATACAGTTATTATGGTAACTTTACTTCCGCTACAGGTGAAAAAAGATCTGTCTCCCTGGAAGCACAAACAGCTGATGGTGACTCCATCGTTCGGTCCCGCTGCTGGAATAGAGGCTGCAGAGAAAGCTGCTCTCATTTGATCGGGGGCTACTGACAAAACATCCGGGTTATTGCCCCGAAAGCCCAGGTCTAACGACACCCCTGCTGATTGTTATTGGTACTGATCCAAACATTCTCTTCATTAAATTATTACATACACAGCACCATCTCAACTTTGGGGAAAGTTTTACTATAAATTGGTCTAGAATTCATTCATTCATTCATTATCTTCCACTTTATCTTATATTAGGGTTGCTTCCCCATGCCTATCCAGGGGAGAACGTTTCAGGCGCTGGGCAGAAACACCCAGGACTGGACGCCAATCCATCGCTGGGCACACACTCACTCACACAGACACACTCTATATGGGGCAATTTGGAGAACTGAATTGATTTGATCCATGTTTTTTGACTGTGGGAGGAAACCGGAGAACCCGGAGGAAACCCACGCGAACACGGGGAGAACATGGAAACTCCACCCAGATGGGGATTCGAACTAAAATTACTTGTAAAGTATAAAGTATAATATAAAGGCTTAGTGGTAAGCATGTTCGCCTCTCAGCACTAGAGATTCCAGGTTCAAATCCCAATGATGGATGGATGGATGATCTGAAAAGCTTAACACAGCTCTCTAAGAATCAAGTGTTCAGTTATAATTAAATATAATACAGTGACTTCACTCAATTTACACGATTCGAGAAAAGAACAAAATAACACAAAAGAACCGGTTTGAGATTCAACTGATTTCTTAACTTTCTTCACATGTACCAGATGAGCAGTAGTATTAAAGAAGATATGATTCATTCATTCATTATCTCCCGCTTTGTCCTCTATTAGGGTCGCGGTGGGGTTCCCCATGCCCATCCAGGGGAGAGCATCTCGGGCGCTGGGCAGATAGACCCAGGACAGGGCGCCAATCCATCGCTGGGCACACACTCACTCTCACAGACACACTCTATATGGGGCAATTTGGAGAATTCAATTGACTTGATCCATGTTTTTGGACTGTGGGAGGAAACCGGAGAACCCGGAGGAAACCCACGCAGACACGGGGAGAACATGGAAACTCCACCCAGATGGGGATTCGAACCGGGAATCCCTAGTGCTGAGAGGCGAACGTGCTAACCACTAAGCCACCGTGCCGCCTAGAAGATATGATAATAATGTATAATAGTAATTGTAGCCAGTAGGAATGGGGGCTGTGGTTAATGGGTTGAGAGTCGGCATTGGTGGAGATTCCCGGGGTTTTGGTGGACAGGCTAATATATGGGCAGCTAAGGGGTCCTGGTAGCAGTAGTAGCTAAGCTAGCCAAACCTACGGTGTGTGTGGGATCAGCGCGAGTCACGGGAATAAAGCCAGAGTCTAAGGTGTGTTTTTAATCTTCTTTTTAGTATCTGTGTGTAAGTAAATCGTGGTGTAGCATATTGTGTGTTTTTATAATTAGACGGAGACAGAGGCTGGTTGGAGCCGTGTGAGTGCTGGTGTATTGCAGCACAGAGTAACACCGAGCTCAGAGGTAATTAACGCTGAGAGTTTTACTAGAGCAGTGTTTCTCAAATAGTGGGGCGCGAAACAAGAAATAACAAGAAATCACAGAGCAATTGATATTAAGTTTACTGAACAAAGCCTCAAGAGACAACATGAAAAAATATTTAACAGAGATGAGGAGAGAAAGGCAGAGATAATGAGACCAACAAAAGTCAACCGAAAGTTAAAACGAGGAAATTTGTCGAAGTGTATGTGGCGTCTGGCTTCTAGAGCTGTGCGATACCAAGAATTTTGGTATCGATTCGATACCAAGTAAATACAGGGCCAATATCGCGATATTCGATACCAATACCGATACTTTTTAATATTTAAGCTTCATTGATCCAAAAGACCTAGTATAGAATTTCGCCAAACATTGTAGGTGACAACAAAATAATGTATCCCAATCAATCTTTGTTTAGAAACAATGGAACAGTAATAAAACAAAGTTTGCTTTAACGTGAGGAAAATATATATTTTTGAGGTACAAAAGGAGAAACGACAATATGAATATAAAGTAAAAATGCTCCCCTCACTAGACAGTTTTTTTCTTTCTTTGTTTCTTTTTTTCAAATAGAATTGTTCTTAGGCAAAACAATAAAAAAGGAATTTTCACACACAAAAAACTTGAGTATCGATCTTTTTACACAAGTATTGTTTAATACCAATACCAGCGTTGGTATCGATATTATCGATATTTGTATCGATCCGCACAGCTCTACTGGCTTCACGGTAACGAAGGTGGGAGATGAAGAAAGACCGGTGTGTCTTCTGTGTCTTTAAATGTTGGCAGCGACACGTGAAGCCAAATAAATGAAGGCGTCACTTAAAGACATTACACCCCGATCACGCTGATAAGCCGCTTGAGTTTTCAATCGAAAACGTGACGCGTATAACCAGCAAATATTAACGCTTTATGATAGCTACTGCAGAAAAGCTGTGCTGCAAAACGGGCGCGTTAGAGACGTTAGTTCCGATTTCCTCATTTTGATAAAAAAAAAAAAAACAGCACAAATTGTTGTATTCATTTTACATTTACATTTACATTTAGTCATTTAGCAGACGCTTTTATCCAAAGCGACTTACAAATGAGACTTACAAATGTTTTTAAAAACATAATGCTCTTGGCGATGAGCAAACATTAAAATACTGTTCTGAAATTTTAGTTTTGTAGGTTAAAGTGTTAATAAATTGTGCTCCTGAATTAATATTTCTGATGAATTTGAATTTATTATTATTTAATAATTTTATTTAATTTCATTTTTCGGTATCAAATGCCAGTCAGTTCAAAAATGTTTCTAGTTTAAATAAGGATTTCATTCGTTTCTGTTACAAACTAAAAAACAAAGTTAATAAAATGTTTCTTTGTTCTAAGTCGATCTATATTTATTTCTTTTTTATTTTCTTTATTGTTAATAAGGAGACATTGTTATAAAAGAGTTGTACTTAGAACAAATTTATAGACAAATGATACTACAGTGGGCGTGTAAAAATACTTTTTCATCCCATTTTGTCATGTAGGGGGGGGGTGTGTGTGTGTGGGGGGGGGGGGCGCAAAAAGTTAACTTCTTCCTAGGGGGGGCTTAACAGAAAATAATTGAGAATCACTGTACTAGGGTCATAAGAAGCTGACTGGGAGAACGATAGAATTGCTGTCTGTGAATGGGGTATGCATCTGTAACATCTGAGCGTGCATATTTTAATAGTCTGGATTTAACTTACTGTTATGGTGCTTGTGGTACAACCATTTAATGTTGTCCTCTTGCCCTTTCTGCTCACACAGAGTCCAGTATTTTTAAATAGGGCTAGCTGCTGTTTTCTTATAAGGGTTTTCTTTTTGTTATCTCATGCTGTTTTCTTAAGTCGTTTCGGTTACTGTGTCGCTAGGAGTTTAAGATGAAATAGGAAGTATAAGTGTACTCTTACTAAACAGAAGTTTATTTTAAATACTTGGACTGCTGCTCTGACTCTGTGTTTTTATCGATTTTTGTTATTTATATTTTTATTTCAAGGTCTGGTTACGACTACTTATATCTTAGGGTTCTTTAAATCTGGGTAATGGAAAGGCTGTCTAGTCAGTAATTGTAGTGGTGTGCAGTGATCACTAATTTGCTTTGTATTATTATTGTTTTTTTTAATTTTTTTTATTTTGAGTATAGTCACTACTGAGTGTTTAGCTTTTCCATTTCTACCCTGAGACTTAGTTGTGATTAGTTTGTTTATTTATGTTTATTTTGTAATTAAAAATTTATGGTTTATTTTATTGTTTGAAAGTTATGAGTATTGTTTCTTTTGCTTGCTTGCCAAACTTTTTGTGACCAAGGACTTTTAATAAAGGAAATTTTATATTTTTCTTAATGTCACGTGTGTGTTATTTCAGAGCTCCCCTGGCTCTAGGTCTAAACCAAGGGGTGGCGTAGTCGGTTTTAGTTAAATAGCCAAAAAAAGGGGTAATGGGACACAGTAACAAATTATAAGGTTCTACAATACAAAGTACTAGTTTGTGTACAGACTAATCAGACATCAATTAAACTATAATATTTAGAATGAATGATTATTAAATTTAGAACTGTAAAACACAAATGTTTGATGCAATTGGTTTAAATTACTCACCAAACACCTGCAGTGAGGTTGATGCAGATACAGAAGAAGTTGCTTTTACATTCAGTGTGTATGTTCCAGTGTCACCCTTAGTTAAATTTCTGAGCTCCAGAGAAAGATTGTTCATGTTAACACTGACTCTGTTAGTGTACTCATATGAGATATCAGAGGCACTGCCAACCACAGTAACAATGACAGCTCCATTACAATTCCAGGTAAATGAAGTGTATGGTGGTGGAGGTCTTTTGGTTGGAGTAAATGTCACTGTACCACCAACTGCTCCATTTAGATTTGCAGGTAATAAAAGCTGCTGCGCAAAACTCAGCCCTGTGTAAAGAAATAAACACCATCAGAAATCATTGTTCTCACTTCTCACTCTTCTATTTGAGATTAAATAGTAATAATAATTAAAATAATATTAAAATATGAAGTTTTACCTGCACATGTGAGCAGAAGCAGAACACAGTTCACACACAGTAAATCCATCATCTGCACTCACCAAACTCACCAAATCTACATCAAAGTCATACATCTGATTAAAATCCGTCACTCAGATCAAACTGTTTCCTGGAAAGAACTGAACTTTGAAGTTAGTGTAACAACAGTGAGAAAAACAGAGCAGTGAACACTTTTTTTAGGTTTGTTCCGCTGCAACATAAACCCCACCCTTTAAAACATTCCAGTCATTCTAATAAAGGAGTATTTTATGTGTACATAATATTATCATGTACTTCCTCAAATCTGTGTGTATGTAGTGTGTGTGTGTATTGATGTATGAATGACACTCATCAACTAAGTTCACTTTTGTTGTGTATTAAATACAATAGTTAACTGTTTTATACAACAGTTCAGTGTGACATAATAAATATTTTCTGCCATCTTTAAATGCAAATAAAATAAATTCAATGCTGATAACTTTGCATTAATACATTTATTAAGTTTAATATTATAGCAACATCTACACTAACAGATGTAGAACCCATTAATATCCATTTCAAAATATTTTAAGAGCATCGTTATTTAAGAGATAGCTGGTTGTTTTATAATTTCAAATGAATTGATTTAGGGCAATACACACAAATTATTATTTTAGCTTTCTTTTTGGCATTATGCTGCTCTATTAATTTAATAGTGCATTTAATTTTGATGCATTCAGTGATGTCAAAAAACTTCCTACTGCTAAATTCTGATAAAACAGAGTTTCTGATAGTTGGACACAAAGACAAAATTAACAAAGCTTCTAACACTATGTTAAACCTTGATAACTCTTTAATTAGACCCAGTTCATCTGTAAATAATCTCGGTGTCATTATTGATTCAGATCTCTCCTTTACTTAATATTGATTAGCCATTGCGGATAATATAGTTTAGAGCTCATTAAAATATTTTTTATTACGCAGCATAAAGTGGACAGAGCACCATTTTTGTTTAATGACGGATAAAGATTTGACTGATAGTAAACTAGACTGGACTGACTGACATTACCTAATAAGGACAAAAGTTATGAGGTTATATTTTCTCTACAGGAGCATAAGAAAAAGTTTTGCCAAGACACATATAACACAAATGATGTTAACTTTTTTGCAGCATTGTTTTTTATACATTGATAAAGGTTTTATTTTTTCCAGGTTGTGCATCAAATGCTGCTTTAATTATTAAATTTCACATTTAACAGGATATTGTAATACCTCAGTATTTAATACACTTGTATTTAAATACAAGTGTATTAGACCTATGTTTTATGATTTCAATTTTAAATAAAGTGCAGAGCAGCTTGATCCTGTTAAAGTAATAACTTTGTATTAATTCATTTTTCAATAGTATTACAGTTTGGCAGAAAACAGGACAATCTTGGTTATAATTTTTAATGCTTATGTATTGTGTGACTGTCATCTCCTTTGAATATGATCAACAGAAAAAAAGGGGTGAAACATTGAGAATGATTTAAGGGAAATCAAAATAATTTAAGCTGATAACACTAGAGCAGTTTACATACAGAACATTAATAATTCCCAGTTAATGTTTAGCAAAGGTCACAAATTTAGCAATAGCCGATTATGAGAAACCATTCTATCTGGATGTTTTTGAGACAAATGGTGTTGAAAATGTTGGATTATTTGAAAAACAGAAATATGTTTAAAACAAAAGATTTGATCACAAAGATGTCATTTTTCAAATTAATTATGTCACATTACATATGTAGTGAACTTTAAACTGAACTAAACTAGCTGAACTATGGTCTTATATTAGAGCAATGGGATTAAGTAAGGGATAATTGATAAACATTTACATTGATTCAGCATGAGCATATAAGTACAGGAAACAGATGAGTGCATTTCAACAGAAACATATAGTAGAACAGGAAAAGGGGCCACGCAGAACAATGAGCTATTGAGAATAGCGACAAACCTATGCAAATTACACAAGCTCTAATCAAACTCATTTTTATCCCATATGAATTTCTTGTGAGGGCACGGTGGCTTAGTGGTTAGCACGTTTGCCTCTCAGCACTAGGGATTCCCGGTTCGAATCCCCATCTGGGTGGAGTTTCCATGTTCTCCCTGTGTCCGCGTGGGTTTCCTCCGGGTTCTCCGGTTTCCTCCCACAGTCCAAAAACATGGATCAAGTCAATTAAGTTCTCCAAATTGCCCCATATAGAGTGTGTTTGGGTGAGTGAGTGTGTGCTCAGCGATAGATTGGCACCCTGTTCTGGGTCTATCTGCCCAGCGCCCAAGACGTTCTCCCCTGGATGGGCATGGGGAACCCCACCGCGACTCTAATAGAGGATAAAGCGGAAGATAATAAATGAATGAATAAATGTATAGAAATGTACTGATATGCACTGGATCTACGCAGAGGAACAGAATACCTCTAAGAAACGAAGAAGGAACGAAGAAGCCTCTTGCATCATCCGTACATTAACATTAGGGATTACGCCACATGATGATAATTAATGTATTATTGATTAATTGGATGTAGTAATGCATTTTGAATGGGGGAATTTGTAAGGTTTTTTAACTCTTTTGAAATGTTTGATAATTCAGACAATGGACGGTCAACAGTAATGGCTTTTAAAACTATACCACAGAGGGGGCAGAATGCGGAACCAGTTGGTAAAGTAGTCTGAAATGCACCGGCCGGATGCTCTCACAAGAAAATGACTGTTGGTCTCATAAGAAAAAGGAAGCATGTTTCGCATGAGACGAAGGACGGTTATCTGGGGACACGCACATGCACATACATTTTTTCTGTACACTATTCTGTTATTATTCAGTAACTCACATTAAATTTGGAATGAAACCGCTGACTTCTGACCGTTTATTGGAACATAACCATAATATTGGAAATATATATATATATATATATATATATATATATATATATATATATATATATATTCATTCATTATCTTCCGTTTTATCCTCTATTAGGGTCACGGTAGGGTTCCCCAGGGGAGAGCATCTCGGGCGCTGGGCAGATACACCCAGGACAGGGCGCCAAACTATCACTGGGCACACACTCACTCACACAAACACACTCTATATGGGGCAATTTGGAGAACTCAATTGACTTGATCCATGTTTTTGGATTGTGGGAGGAAACCGGAGAACCCGGAGGAAACCCACACAGACACAGGGAGAACATGGAAACTCCATCCAGATGGGGATTCGAACCGGGAATCCCTAGCACTGAGAGGCGAATGTGCTAACCACTAAGCCATCATGCATATATATATAAAATAAAGAATAAAAGTACTACTACTAAAAATATGCACATGATATCACATGAAATGTGTCCAGCAAATTTAAATACAAAATAAGTGAAAGGGGAAGTGGCAAAAGCTCTGGTATTGTAAGACATGACGCTCTCGCGTCTACAAGCTCTCGTTCACCACGCCTCTCACTGGAAGGGTGGGGTGGGAATTCACCTGCGTTTTAATTGACGCCTCTATTTAAGGTTCGCGGGTACTGGGATTAGGCGCGTTGGATCGTTGCAGTTAGCGCGCTGCTCTGTATGAGTTTATCTTCATCCTTGTCACTGTTTTCTAGCCCTAGCCTTTTGAAGTCTTTGTCACGCTACGCCCTCGCGGCTGCTTCAGAGATTCACCTGCTGCACCCCGCGGCTCAGCGTCCCGACGCCCCACGAATCCTGAGGCCTACTACCTTTTTTTTCGCCCGGTGACGCGCCGGCGTTTGTTTTTTCGTTTTCAGATGATGGATTTCGTGGATAAAGCCCATTTTCTCTCAATACGAGATTTGGCCTGATCTCGGGGCACGGGACGCCATGATGGGTATTAATTCATTCATTATCTCCCGCTTTATCCTCTATTAGGGTCGCGGTGGGGTTCCCCATGCCCATCCAGGAGAGAACGTTTCGGGCGCTGGGCAGATACACCCAGGACAGGACGCCAATCCATCGCTGGGCACACACTCACTCACACAGGCACACTCTATATGGGGCAATTTTTTTGAGAATTCAATTGACTTGATCCATGTTTTTGGACTGTGGGAGGAACCCGGAGGAAACCCACGCGGACACTGGGAGAACATGGAAACTCCACCCAGATGGGGATTCGAACTGGGAATCCCTAGTGCTGAGAGGCGAACGTGCTAAACCACTAAACCACCGTGCCGCCCACCATGACGGGTATTAAATATTTCTTTATTTTAATTACTATGTCGAAAAGTGTTAAGTTAGTAACTGTTTCGGGACCGTGATCGTTTACATCATAGCGGGTTTAGTGATTCCCTGGATGTTATCACGAAGGCCGTTCAGCGCCTCCTTTACCGAGTCCTTTGCCGCCCCTTCCTCTTCAAGACATTTCAGCTATTTTCTTCAATAGAAATAAAACAAAATAAACCACGCCGGCTACTAAATAAAGTACTTAAACGATTCTAAAGGACCTTGCTGAAGACAAGAGGCTAAAATCACGCCTGTGCAGCACGCACGTTCATTTAGAGCAGCGCTGTTACTTAATTAATTGATAGCACAATAACATTAACAATGTTACGACTGACTATTATACTAAATAAAATATTTTAATTAAACATGACAAGGAAAATATAAAATAAAGTAATATAAAAAGCACAGCATTCATGCATATAGAAAACCCTGAGGTATTTTGCAAAATGATAAATCAGGACAGGTTTAGATTTTTGATGGGCAATAAGGAAGAGCTCGTCAAATTTATGAAAAATCTTTTAAATCAGTGAGAGCGTCATAAGCAGCACTTTCTGGGTTCATATTTTTTATCTTAAGATGTTCTGATTCACTGGGAGTCAGTTCAGACGAGCAGTTTTCTACTTTATAAACTGCGGTTTTGTATTTAAAAAAGGAAACATTAATTTTACGTTTGCATTTTACATTTACATTTGGTCATTTATTGGACACTTTTATCCAAAGCGACTTACAAGGTGAGCACAGGGTTAATCACAACATCCCTGGAGCAATGAGGGTTAAGGGCCGTGCTCAAGGACCCACACTGATTACTTCAGTGGACCTGGGATTTGAACCCCCAACCCTCAGCTTGACAGCCCAACACCTTAACCACTGAGCTACCACGCCCATTAATGAACATGTTTCATTTTTTATTCTCAAACGAATTATTTTAATGCTATTTTAATCAATTTTTATGTATTTAATGAATATGTTCATTCATTCATTTTCTCCCGCTTTATCCTCTAGTAGGGTCGCAGTGGGGTTCCCCATGCCCTTCCAGGGGAGAACGTTTCGGGCGCTGGGCAGATAGACCTAGGACTGGGCGCCACTCTGGGCACACACTCATTCACACACACACACACTCTATATGAGGCAATTTGGAGAATTCAATTGACTTGATCCATGTTTTTGGACTGTGGGAGGAAACCGGAGAACCTGGAGGAAACCCACGCGGACACGGGGAGAACATGGAAACTCCACCCAGATGGGGATTCGAACCGGGAATCCCTAGCACTGAGAGGCGAACGTGCTAACCACTAAGCCACCGTGCCGTGCATGAATATAAATGAGAAAAATCTAAATATATTTTACAAAGTTTAATACATGAAATAAAGTGAAATGTATTATTTTGCAGATGTAACCTGAGGAACAGCTGATTAAAAACATTATAAATTGTTTTATTTAATAAATAAGAATTTATTTATGTATTAATTTAGTATCTTTAATTCTATCTTTAAATTGTATCATGTTCTTAAACTGTGGGACAAATTCTGCACAAACCAATCTATTAGTTTTTATGTAATGAGTCACTTTTCTGATTCTCTGATTTACTGGGAATCGATTTAGACGAGTCAGTTACATACAATTTCTTACTTTAACTTCGGTTTAACTTTTTATTGTGAACTTAAGGTTTTATGTTTCGTGTTTATTAAATAGCAATTTATTAAACGTATTATTAACTTAATTTGAGAAAAATTCAGTTTGAACTAATTTAATCGGTATTTGTGGACTGAAAGAGAATCTTTACCGTGTTATAAATTAAGTCACACTTGTTATATTAGTGCACTACCTAGGGTGTGAAACACCAAATGTTTTAACAAAAAAATTCTTATTAAAAATGATTTCTTATTAAATATTCAGCATTTAGATTTTTGCCAAGTGTCGTTTTTCTTTTTCAGTCTACAACCCTAAACAGAATAGAAAACTAATTTTTTTTCTAATTAGAGGGATATAAAATCTTTCTGCATCATGTGTAATGTTTTTATTTAATGACTTCCTGACTCTAATGTTCTTTTGTTCATCTATGTGAGTGACTTCATTATTTATGTATTGTTACATATTAGCACAAAGAAAAATAAATTTCCTGAATATTTGCTGAATCTGAAGAAACAGCGCCCTCTGGTGTCCCTGGATCGACATTAACAGAGTAGAACATTTGGAACACCTGAGTATGTATCAGGTATGTAGTGTTACAGCCTGAAGCTACGGTGGGCGGGGTAAATGTTAATCATTTTCGACTGCAGCCAATCAGATTGTGTACCATCATCTGCAAAGTTGTTAATCCGGTTTCAGTAAAAGCAAAAGCAAACGAGTTCGGTTCGGTGAAAAAGGTTAAGTTTTATTCTAATCTGCTTCTGTTCTGTGTATAAGATAAAACTGTGTTTAATCATGTAAACTATTGTATTAATATTTAGTAATAAACTAACATTTGGATGTTGAGAGTTATTAATGTGACGGTTAGCTGTATGACGTCGTAAATGACGTATGGTGGTTTAATGAGAAGACCGATTCCGAGATTTCTTTGTACTATATTAGGTTTATAAAATCGACATTGAATAAAATTATTAAAAAATATATATATATATAAAAAAAACTTGTATTGTTTTTATTTATTTATTTCCTGATTCTAATGTTTCAGGAAATAAATAAAAAAAAAGCAAAGCAACAGCGCCCCCCTGGTGTCACTGATTATACTGTAACAGGGCGGAACACCTGAGGAAGGTTGGGCGGTTGGGCGGTAACTGCTGCAGAGTGTCAGGTATGTAGTGTTACAGCCTGAAGCTACGGTTGGCGGGATAAATGCCAATCATTTTCTATTGCAGCCAATCAGATTGTTAAACATATGCAAATCTCCCACATCCGGTTTCACTAAAAATGAAAATAAACGAGTTCGTTTCGGTGGAAAAAGGTAAAGTTTTATTTTAATCTGCTTCTGTTCTGTGTATAAAATACACCTCTGTGTTTAATCATGTGCATTATTGTATCAATATTTAGTAGTAAACTAACATTTGGATGTTGTGAGTTATTAATGTGACGGTTAGCTGTATGTAGTTCTTACGTTAGATCTGATACAGTGGAAGATTAAAATCCCGGATGCAGGAGAGAAGAAATGCAGCTCCATTTGAACTTAGCAGTATTTATCTTTATTTGTTTTCAGGATGCTGGTTTGATATTTACGAGGAGAAACAATCTTCAAAATGAATCTCTGTACAGAAGAAGAGAGAAGGAAACATGAGAGGTGTGAGAAAGTTAAAACTATCAGTGTCCTGATTCAAAGGGTTCTAATCTCAATCAAACCGAGTTCAGCACCAGATACAGTCATGTTCATATGATAATTTATTATTTTAATTTAATCTATTTAAAGAATCTAAATATATGGAACTCCGTTTTAATCAAACTACATGACTGAATCTTTCTGTGTGGAGTCTGTAGTTCCTGCTCGGTCCTGTGGGGGTTTACTTCACATCATTAGTTCCTGTTCTCAATAAGATTAATAGATTTTTCTGATTTTAGGTTTATTAACTGAATCTGATTCTTAAATGGGTTTGTTTTGTGTTTTAGTCCGGTTCAGGATCAGAGATCAGATCCACCTGAATCCAGCTGTGTGTCCATGAAGAGTGACCGGTCCATGGATCCTCCAGAGAAGTTTAGAACAACAGATGTTCCTGGTAGATCTAAGTAAGAATGTTGTTTTAAATGTAATGCAGAGAGATTATGAACTAAGAACTAAAGACTTTTAACTAAATTTGTTAAGAATAAATAAAAATCCAAGATTCAATCAGAGGAGACTTTTATTAAAACTACAAAACAAAGAAAATCTCAGGATTTTCTGAACTTGATTTAAATGTTGTAAAGCTAATATTTCATCATTAAAGCTGATGCTACTGTTCATCTGTTAGACATCATTAGACTGAGGATGTGCATGTAAGGATTTATTGCATTAAAAACTTTTGCATTTAGAACCTCAAATATTTCACACATTTAAATACTAATATTTGATAAATATTTCATAAATTTAGCATTTATAAATCAGTTGTGTTTTATATAGTTTTTTTCTTCCTGCTGTATTATGCCACCATGTACATAACTTAGCAGTTTATTTTATTTTGTATGTACCGATTTATATATATATATATATATATATATATATATATATATATATATATATATATATATATATACTCAAAGTGATACCAGCTCCATAGCCCCACCTATTTTGGTGTAGCTTACTGATGTCTACCACATGATCAGTAGCATTAGCCACATGTAGGTTTAACATTGGACATTAGGATTAATAATAGGATAACATTAGGATCCACGTGTCCAATCAGTTTGAGGTGAGACCGGTTGCTAAAATTGCTCTGGTTATTGGCGACTCCCAGCTCAGACACGTGCGAATAGCTACCCCTTAGAGACCCCAGCAACCATAGTCCGGTGCATCCAGGGGGCCAGGGCTCCAGACATCAGGGCGAACCTCAAAGTCCTGGCTAATGCTAAATGCTCATACTTTAGAATAATTATCCACGTCGGCACTAATGACGTTCGTCTCAAGCAGTCAGAGATTACTAAGGCTAATGTTAAAGAGGTGTGTGAAACCGCTGCAATGATGTCTGATGAAGTAGTTGTCTCTGGTCCCCTACTAATTAGGCGTGGCGGCGAAAGCTACAGCAGGTTATGGTCGCTGCATTGCCTGATGTCTAAATGGTGCTCAGAAAACAATATTACCTTTATTGATAATTGGTCTACTTTGAGGGAAGGCCTGGCCTTTTGAAATGGGATGGCATCCATCCTTCCCGGGAGGGTGCAGCACTCATGTCACATAACATAGCCGATAGGGTTTTTTCTTCAGATAGGAATAAAAATTGACAATTCAGAGCCAAGGCCAGGCAGCAGACAGAAAGGCCTAACCAACTGCCTGTGAACTGCCAGGAGTCGTCACCCACAATAACTAGGTTCCATACCATAATACAGTTATCAAGTATCGCAGTGAGCAAAAAACAAAAAGAGTCCAAAAAGTGTGCCAAAAAAATCTCATTAATATCAATACAATCTCAAGTAATGTAAGAAACACTTTTAAGTTAAAACTTGGGTTATTAAACATTAGGTCACTTTCATCAAAATCAGCTCTAGTTCAATAAATAATAACTGATAACTTCCTAAATGTATTTTGTCTCACAGAGACCTGGATTACAGCCAATGAACACTTAGCATTAAATGATGCCTCTCCACCTGGTTATACTTATGCTCATAAACCACGTCTTAGTGGACGAGGAGGTGGAGTGGCTACGATCTATAAAGAAAACATAAATGTAACACTTAATAATAAGTATGAGTCAAAATCATTCGAAGCTCTTGTACTCAACATAAGCAGCTCATCTGCATTGAAGAATAAATACAATCTAATGCAACTTATTACCGTATACCGCCCTCCCGGCCCATATACAGAGTTTATTAAAGAATTTGGTGAATTTCTCTCTAACATAGTCAGACAAGGCCTTAATAGTCGGTGACTTCAATGTTCACTTTGAAAACCCACTAGACTCATTTAAATTAGCCTTTGACTCCATCCTAGATACCATGGGCATTACTCAAAGTGTGGTCTAATGTATGTTTACATCGCTGTAAACATACATTAGACTTAGTTTTATCACATGGTATTAACATTAATAATTTAACTATTGTTCCACTAAGTGAGGTCATCTCTGATCACTATTTGATAACCTACGATTTAGAAATTGATATTGATCCAGTCCTTAAACAGCGATATGATATGAAGCATACAATCATTCCCTCTACTGCTGCGTCTCAGACAGAAACATTTACCTGAATTAAACATTAAACCAGCATCAGGACCCGATGAACTTGAAAACACAGCGAAATACCTTAAACACATTTTCTACAACCTTAGACAGTGTCGCTCCATTTAAATTAAAATGGGTTAAAGATAAAAGACTCGTTCCATGGTTTAATGATCAAACACGCGCCCTAACAACAACCCACTAGAACCATGGAGCATAAATGGAGATAAACTAAATTAGAGGTATTTAGGGTTGCATAAAATGACAGTATGACTGAGTACAAACAGAAACTCCACCCAGATGGGGATTCGATCCGGGAATCCCTAGCGCTGAGAGGCGAACGTGCTAACCACTAAGCCACTGTGCCGCCCGCACTCAATTCAGCAAAGACTAAATATTATTCTGAACTAATAGAGAACAGGCTTAGTGGTTTGCACATTCGCCTCTCAGCACTAGGGATTCCCGGATCGAATCCCCATCTGGGTGGAGTTTCCATGTTCTCCCCGTGTCTGCGTGGGTTTCCTCTGGGTTCTCCGGTTTCCTCCCACAGTCCAAAAACATGGATCAAGTCAACTGAGTTCTCCAAATTACCCCATATAGAGTGTGTCTGTGTGTGAGTGAGTGTGTGCCCAGCGATAGATTGGCACCCTGCCCTAGGTGTATCTGCCCAGCGCCCGAAACGTTTTACGTTATGAATGAATGATAATAGAGAACAACAAAAACAACCAAAGATTCCTTTTTAGTACCATTGCCAAATTAACTCGAAGTGCTACTGAATCAGATTCACAGATTCACTCACAGTTCAGCAGCAATGATTTCATGAATTTCTTTAGTGATAAAATTGAAAACATAAGACTTAAGTCGTCTAATGCATCTTGTTGCGTAATCAATAATCAACCCTCAACGATTTCTGAAAAATCTAGTGGTAGAGAAAATAATACAGTACAAGAGTTAAATATCTTTAACCCCATATCTACAAAAGAGCTTGTCTCATTAATTACACAAAGACAACATCCTGTATGTTAGACCCAATACCTACAAACCTGCTTAAAGACCTCCTACCAAATATTACAGAGCCTTTTATAAACATTATAAATTCATCACTTAAAATATGTTATGTCCCCAAAAATCCTATTTGCGTTATATATGCTTCCATTGGGATCAATTATTCGTAAACATGGAATCAGTTTCTACTCTTATGTAGATGATACACAGTTATACATCTCAGCTAACCCTAATGATGTTTGTTCAGTCAGTAAGCTCGAGGACTGCATCCAAGATATTAAAATATGAATGTCAAAAAACTTCCTACTGCTAAATTCTGATAAAACAGAGTTTCTAATAGTTGGACCCAAGGACAAAATTAACAAAGTTTCTAACACTATGTTAAACCTTTAACTCTTTAATTAGACCCAGTTAATCTGTAAATAATCTCGGTGTCATTATTGATTCAGATCTCTCCTTTACAGAGCACATTAGCAATATTACTAGAATTGCATTTTTTCATGCTTAATTCATGCTTTTATTACCTCAAGGTTAGATTATTATAATTCAATTCTGACAGGATGTTCTAATAAATCATTACATAAATTACAACTTGTGCAAAATGCTGCAGCTAGAGTTTTAACTAAAACCAGAAAGTTTGATCATATCAGTCCTGTGTTATCAAACTGGCACTGGCTACCAGTTATGTTTCGTATTGAGTACACAATTTTATTGATAACATATAAAATTCTACATAATCAGGCTCCACAGTATATGAGTGAGCTGATTCAATTGTACAAGCCAACATGTGAGCTCAGATCTCAAGGTGCTGGTCTTCTCTTAGCTCCTAGATTAAATAAAATTACTGCTGGTGGAAGAGCGTTCTCCCACAAGGCCCCTCAACTTTGGAATAGCCTTCCAGTTACTGTTCGTGATTCTGAATCACTATTAATCTTTAAAAATAAATTAAAAACACATTTATTTAATCTTGCGTTTAATTAATCCCCTGTAGATAAAGATGTAGATCTCAGGCTTTGCTGTGTTGGGGTGGTAATCTGCGATCAGTGTATGCTGACGTTTCACCTCTTCACCCACCTCATCATTAATGGGGGGTGTGGCGCTGAAATGATGCTATTCCGGGGAGCCATCTCAACTATGTAGAGTCTGCAGTATCTGCCTCTTTTAGTTATGCTGCTCTAGTCAGTGATGCCAGAGTCACATGCTGCACTGTGTCAATCAATTACTTATTAATTAAATGCTGTGCTTTATTATTAGCTCTAACTGCCTTCCTTGTCTGTTTCTTTTGATGTGTGACCGGCTTCCTGGAGGTGTATTCAGACTTTCATCCATGGCTCTGCCGACGAATACTGGATGGAACCTGAATATTAATTGGACTGGCGGTCCTGCAGGACCCCCTTAATGGACTCACATACAGTTTTCCAGTTGTTAGAGTTTTTCCATGTATCAGTGGTTCTATAAACAGATAAAGTAATTAACAGTGAGATGCTTATATGGTGTATGTAACATGTATGGAAATAGACAATTTATATTCCTAGTGTTTATAATGATTTTAAAAAAAGTGTTGTGTGGTTTTGTCAGAACTGTAGTATAGATCAGAGAAGTTTAATGATGTGCAGAGTTTAATAAGAAAACAGCTATTGGGGAAAAAGCTGTTGTTGATCTACTAGTCCTGGTCTTGAGGCTCTAAAAGCATCTTCCAGAGGGCAAGATGACAAACAGCTTATGGACATGGTGGTAGTATCATTAAAAAATGCTGTGAGCTCTACGAAGACTGCAATTCTTCTGGATATCCTTAAGTTGAGTGCCTTTGATCTTTTGGGCCCTTTTTACCACTAATTGCCTTGAGTTCTGCAAAAATGCAGTTCCCATACCATTCTGTAATACAGTTGGATCAGGATGCTCTAAATCGCACAGCGATAGAAGTTCACTAGTATACCTGTGGACAGGTGTTGTCTCCTCAGGAGTCCTTAGGAAAAAGACCAGGATTGAGGTGTTGATGACCAGGACAGATCCATTAATATGCATGTCACCAGAAGCTTGAGGATGGCAACTAGTTTAACAGTCATCCCAAAGATGTAGATGGGGTTGTGCTCATCACATTTCTGCTTTCTGAAGTCTATGATGAGCAGTTTATTAGCAGCACACCACATGCACTTCCTCTCTGTAGGCAGTTTCATCATTGTTACTAATGAGGCTAATCACTCTGGTGATCAGCAAACTTGATCATTGAGGCTGACCTATGAAGAGGCCTGCAGTCAGGAGCGGAGAGCGAGTGCAGAAATGGACTCGGCACACAGCCGTGTGGCACACCTGTGTTGAGTGACAGTTGTACTTAATACTTAATTCAATAACAAAGTGAAATAAAGTTTAGGTTATTTATTTGAATCAGACACTTATCTGGCTTTGTTTTGTGTTTTAGTCAGATTCAGAATCAGAGATCAGCTGAATCCAGCTGTGTGTCCATGAAGAGTGACTGGTCCATGGATCCTCCAGAGAAGTTCAGAAGATCAGATGTTCCTGGTAAATCCAAGTAAGAATGTTTATTTAAATGTAATACAGATAAATTATGTGGAACATAAAACTGCAATCGGCGGCACGGTGGCTTAGTGGTTAGCACGTTCGCCTCTCAGCGCTAGGGATTCCCGGTTCGAATCCCCATCTGGGTGGAGTTTCCATGTTCTCCCCGTGTCTACGTGGGTTTCCTCCGGGTTCTCCGGTTTCCTCCCACAGTCCAAAAACATGGATCAAGTCAATTGAATTCTCAAAATTGCCCCATATAGTGTGTGTCTGTGTGAGTGAGTGTGTGCCCAGCGATGAATTGGCGCCCTGTCCTGGGTGTATCTGCCCAGCGCCCGAGATGTTCTCCCCTGGATAGGCATGGGGAACCCCACCGCGACCCTAATAGAGGATAAAGCGGGAGATAATGAATGAATGAATAAAACTGCAATCCTGACAGAGGAATTAAGAACTAAAGACTAAAGAAATTTGATTCCAAGATTCAATCAGGGGAGGCTCCTAGAGCTCTAGATCCTTTAAACTATGGGATGATTTAAAGCTAATATTGCTACATTAGAGCTAATGCTAATGCTCATCTGTTAGACATCAATAGGCTGACAGCTCTTTAACCAATTAGCAGAATGTGTCAGTGTGATATTTTCTATGGGGTTGAGGTCTGGAGACTGGCTAGGCCACACCAGGAACCTGTAATGCTTTTTACAAAGCATGAGCAGTGTGTTTGGGATCATTGTCATGATGGAACTAGCCATGTTCCATCTTCAATGCTCTCACTGATGGAAGTGGGTTTTGGTTTAAAATCTCACGATACATTGCCCACGTATATTCTTCCTTTAACACAAATCAGTTGTCCTGTCCCCTTTGCATAAAAACAGCCCAAAGCATGATGATTCCACCCCTATGCTTCACAGTAGGTATGGTGTTCTTGGGATGCAACTCAGCATTTTTCTTCCGCCAAATATCACGAGTTGAATTTTTACCAAAAAGTTCAATTTGACCACATAATATTCTCCTAATGTTCTTCTGGATCATCCATATGCTCTCTGGCAAACTTCAGACAGACCTGGACATCATGTACTGGCTTAAGCAAGGGGACACACCTGGCACTGCAGGATTTGAGCCCCTTTCGTCATAGTGTTACTGATGGTAGCATTTGTTACTTTGATTCCAGGTGTCAGGACTTCAGGTCCCTTTGTGTAGTTTGGTGATTTCTGCTCACTGTTCTCATGATCATTGAGACCCCATGGTATGAGATCTTGTGTGGAGCACGAGATCAAGATTATCAATAGTCTTGTATGTCTTCCTTTTACTTACAGTTTCTCACACAGTTGATTTATTTACACAAACCTGCTTGACTGTTGTACATTAACTCTTCCCTGCCTGGTGCAGGTCTTCAACTTTCTTTCTGGTGTCTTTCAACAGCACTTTGTTTTCTTCAGGTAGTACTCATGGCGAAAGTACGGTCAAAAGACACCACAATACGAGTGCTGATATATTCTGCCTCTTTTGTGATCGACATATCGACATTCACAGGTAATTGCATTGGACTTTTGGGATGCTGGAAGTTGGCTAACGATTATGGGAATGATCCACTCATGCACAACGTTTAAATGGGCCCTATCCTAGACCTTTCCATTCTGGGCACGGACTTCCTAAAAAAAAGTGTGCGCTGCCGTCAATTTCAAAAAGGGACTGATGTACAGTGGTGAACAGCTAACCTATTTATTTCTGTGGCAAAGTTTTAGTGGGAGCCAGTGACCTCTATGGCGGGGCCATTATAGGGGCTCAGTGCGATGAAAGACACAGAGCCCCTGCGTGATTTTTGGGTATGCAGCAGTACAGCAGCATTTTGCTGATGTTTTCGCAGCCACTGAGCAAGACAGCACCAGGACTACGATAGCACAGCAAGAGATCAACACTGGATATACCCTTCCTATTTGACTGGTACCTCACCGGCTCACCCTGGTGAGACAGTAGGCTGCTGAGCAGCAGATTCATGAAATGGCAGTGGCAGGAAAATGTTGAGCCCTTGCGCAGCCCCTGTACTTCACCCATGGTTCTAGCAAAAAATAAAGGTGGCACCTGGAGGTTCTGTGTGGATTATCGCAGACTGAATGTGGTCACCAAGGTGGACTCTTATCAAATACCATGCACTGACGATGCCCTTGACAGACTGGCCCACTACGTGTGGTTCAGCTGGCATGGTTCAGCCCTTGCATGGCCTGCTACGTATGGTTTGGAGTGGCTTTTGGAAAGTATTCCTTTCTTATTCCGGTAAAGCAAAGATTGCATTTATGCTGGGTAGTAAATTGTGGTAGTGTAATTCCATACCTTTTGGATTGTGGAATTATTTTGTGTTCCAAGAGTCACTGCATATTTTAGTCAGCGTTTGAACCGAGCTAAGTGAATCTACTGTGTGACCTACCAAGAGCTGTTGGCGGTAGTAGCTGGACTATGTCATTTTCACCCTTACTGTACAGGAGGAATTTCATATTGCTTACGAACCACGCATCACAAACATGGCTGATGGGGTGTAATTATTATTATTATTATTATTAAGAGAGAAAACTTGACAGTCAGCTGACTAGGTGAATCGGTGCACTCCAGGAATACAACTTTGTGATTGAATACTGTGCGGGGCAACGTCACGGTAATGCTGATGCTCTGTCCCATGTTCTGATGACAACTATCGCTACAGCCAGTGCGTTGATGTGAATATGCCTGCTAGCCGCCTTTTTTTTTAAATGAAGGGAGACTGAGCCTATTAAATTAGGGAACATTTGTTCAGTTCTAATTTGTAATTGGTGTTCTTCAGGGACGTCATCACCATTTATTCCTGGTACCTTCCATTAGCATATATATAGCTTCAAGTGGCTATCCAATCTTACAGACTCCCGCTGCATCAGGTGGAAAGTAAGCAAAGTCTTTTTCCACATGCTCAATACCAACCTGGCTTTCTAAAATTTACATTGACCAAACTTTTGGCAACAATTGGTCCTCTCCCTAAGTTTTTCTGATTTCCATCATGTGAAAGGAGATAAGTACACTTGTTAAGGGCCACTTTTTCTAGTTTCCTGCTTTACCTGGGCCTGGTTCTGTTTAAGCACAAGATATAATTATTCTTTGACTAGTATACTGACATTTCTTAGTCAGGTGATTTGCTTTTACTTTTCCCAATCATGTCAAACAGGGCATCAGCATTTTCTTCAGTGGTAATATTCTGTTTTACACTAAACATGAATCGTCCACCCCAATTCTGTCTCTTCACAAGCTTTACTTAATTAGTTTTTTTAGATTCCCATTTTCTCTCTCTCCAAGATCGGAATGGATTAAGTCAAACCCTAAAAAGACACTTACAATTTTTAAAGCCTTGTTTACAAAAGGTGTGTTATCACTAGTTATTTTACTTAGTATTCCCCACCTAGGAATACTGCTGCTTCTGCATCCTTCTTTGCTGTAGGAAATATATCCAACCACTTGGAAAACATGTCCACTATCTCAAAGGCAAAACCTTTCCCTTCAATTCACTCCCCACTTGTGCTGGCCTCACAGAGATGTCTGGAAGGAGAATTTTAGGCTTTGTTGCCCAACCTTTGGATGGAAGTCTAAGTATTAATCTTCCAACACTTATAGAGTGCAACTTTAAGGTGCTAACTGGGAACAATCAGATGTTTTGCTGTTCTCGTGATGTGCAAAGCTCACTGTTTACCCCTGTTCCAGCTACACGTCCTGAGTCCTTGGGCAGCACAATATTTCTGCACACACAGCATAGAACCAAGGTTGCCTTCTCTGTTGAGGACAAACAGTTTATAAAGCTCATGGTTTATTTGTTGATATGTTTATTGATGAAGGGAACAACTGGGTAGCTCCACTACCCTTCCACATATAGGGAACACATCTGCCTAACAACAGAGAGCAAGCTTCAAGCTGGTTTCACTCTCTTTGTCAAACATTTGAAATGAAGACTGAGATGAAGCAACACTTCTTTCTCTTCATGCTTTGGATCTTTGATCAATATCATGCATAGATAGCTCCTCCTCTGGCAAAGGGTGAATAATGCTGGTACCTCCCCATGTTTGGAGGCTCCCTCACAACCCAAGTTGTTGTGTTCGACTCCAGTGCTAAACATGTTGGAGTATCTCTTAATGATGTTTTTCTGACTGGACCAGAACTGAACAACAGTTTGTTTGGAGTTTTGATGCACTTTCAACGTGAACCGATTGCTGTCACCATAGATGTGGAGCAGATGTTTTAAAGCTTCATCATGAGGGAAAACCATCGTAACTTTCTCAGATTCCTTTGTTTCAAAAATAACAACCCTACTGACGAAGCTGTGGAATACCGTATGCGAGTTCATGTGTTTTGGCCCCTCACCAGCAGTAGCAATTTTTGGCCACAGATGGGCTGCCCTTCATGGAGAAGATGAGGTCATGCAGCTATGGAGTTCATTTAGAGAGGTCATTGTCAATGACAGCCTTTTTTCTGTGCCTACTGTAAGTGAAGCCATCAAACTGCATGAGATATGCTGGCATTTTCTAATTTACACCTCCATAAGATTGCTTCAAATTCACTGGCAGCCATGCAGGCATTTCCATTCTCTGAATATGCAAAGGACTTGAAGAATCTTAATTTCGTTGTTGACTTTCCCCCTGTGCAATACAGCCTGAGATTGAAGTGGAACCTGAGAAATGATACTCACTTTCCAGGTGCCATATACATGCAGAGGTGTGCTCGCTACTGTGAACAGTTTTGAGATTGGTGGCACCAATCTCAATAAAAGGAAAATTTCTGCTGAGAGAAACCACAATACAGTACACTGGGACAAGGCCCTGCCGGCTGAAAAGGAAAGAGGGTGGGTGACTTGGCGAGAATCATTTCAAGAACTTACCCAATTTAAGACTCCATGTTGCTTTACAAGCACCTCTGTTGCCAATGCCCCGCATGTGGAACTGCATGTTTTTTCGGATGCTTCAGTGAAGACCATTGCTGCAGTGGCCTACTTAAATGTGGTAGATGGCAACAACATGAACTATATGGGATAGGTCAAGTTCACACTTAACATGCAAAGGCCTAAAATGGGTAACCAGTATACACAATTTATCAATATCTGCTCAAAGGTTCTTCTAAGTCAGTAATATTCATAGGGTTTGTCAGGACCACAGTGAATATGACTGGTTACTTGTAGATCTCAAAGTTTCATTAACATTGTATTTCTATCTTGCATTATCTTTTCCGCTTCTTTTCAAATGATTTGTCTTAAATCATTTACATCATTCCACATTTTCCAGTTGTTTACATAGAGTGGCTCAATACAGTTCTGGGTAAGTATGAGATCAACTTCCTCATTTTATGGTTCTGCTATTACTCCAGTGGGTTCTGATGTGATCATTATGAGTAATTTGCACATCAGGTCTCTCCTAATTAAATTTTACTGGACACGATTTGGGTATTAACTGTGTAAGATTACTTTACCAGTCTCAGTACAACACAAGTGGTTTGGTATATGGCTCTTTTATTAATGCCCCCATAACCCCTTGTTTAGTGAAGCTCTATATTTGAGTACAACTGAGTGTCAGGTTCGGTCACGCTGCCGGAGTAATGAGGAAGCGTGTTGATTAGCTTATATCAAAGTTTATTGAGTATTGCGTGGGGGAACGCCCCACTAAATGAATAACGTCCAAAATAAGTATACAAAGGAAGCTCGACCAGAAGATGAGGAGTGCTTGCGAGCTGGACTGTAGCTGCATAGGTCACGGAGGATGCAGGGTTGTAGAAGCCAGGAGCGCCGAGCGGTACATCACCTAGGGATCGTGATCCTGCAGAGATCCAACTAGAGAGAGCAGAACTGAGCGCAGTGCAGTCAGCAGAACTGAGCACAGTACACAGAAGACACGGCGAGCAACCGATCGTGGAACATCAACAAAACTCTGCGCTGTGGAGTCCGGGACGGCGGCTTAAGTAGTCACACTAGCCAAGGGGCACACCTGGAACTAATAAGCTGGAGAGGGTGATCGGTGACGAGAGGAATGTGAAACAGGTGTGTGAATGGGCGTGTGTGGAGCGGTGCGTGGAGGAAAGGGGTGTGTTTGTGTACATGAGGATGTGGGTGTGTGCGGATCGGCGCGTGGCAGCGAGGGGCGTGTTTGTGTACATGAGGATGTGGGTGTGTGCGGAGCGGAGAGAGGAGAAATGTAGCGTGAGCGAATATGTGTAACATCACCCCCCCCCCCCCCCCAGAAAAAGGTGGCTCAACCCGAGAGGGAAACCGTCAAGACCTTGTCCGACGACTTTGGCGAAGCTGCCAACCTCTAGGGTCCAAGACATCCTCCGCAGGAATCCAGCTCCTCTCCTCAGGCCCGAAACCCTCCCAGTCCACCTTGCCCCGGGAACCCAATAGAGAGGCCACCGAGTAGATGTTGGAATCCTGCTCCTCGTCCGGCTCTCTGTTGGACTCCCTCCAATTAGTATCAAGGGGACCTGCAACAAACGGCTTCAAAAGGGAGACGTGAAATGTAGGATGCACCCACAGTCCATACCACCCTGTATGGACCCAAAAACCGGGGATGGAGCTTGCGCGTACCTCGACGACACCTGATATCCGGGGTACTGAGCCAGACCATATCACCCACTCTAAACCGTGGAGCGTTACCCCGCGAGTGGTCCGCGAAGCTTTTGTACGGCCGTATCACCACCTCAACCCGCTGATGAACCTGGGACCATACCTCCTCGCTGCGCCGAAACCAGGCATCCACAGCTGGTGCGTCCAATTCTTCCCCATCCCACGGTGCAAAGGGCGGCTGATAACCCAGAACACACTGGAATGGGGTGAGGCTGGTGGCTGAGTGGCGCAGCAAATTCTGGGCGATCTCTGCCCAGGGAAGGTATCGGGACCAATCAGCAGGATTGCGATAGGCATAGATGCGGAGGAATTTATTTGTCTCCTGGTGGGAACGTTCGCAGGCCCCATTAGTTTGGGGGTGGAACCCTGAGGAGAGACTGACAGAGGAACCCAGTCTCTCGCAAAATGCCTTCCATACGGCTGACATGAACTGGGAACCTCTGTCTGAGAGGATGACCTCTGGTATACCAAACGAGGTGAACACTCTAGCAAATAGTTCCTCGGCCGTCTCGAACGCTGATGGCAGCCCCTTAAGGGAGGCACGGTAGCTCAGTGGTTAGGGTGTTGGGCTATCAATCTGAAGGCTGGGGGTTCAAATCCCAGGTCCACTGAAGTTTCCAGTGTGGGTCCTTGAGCAAGACCCTTAACCCTCATTGCTCTGGGGATGCTGTGATGAACCCTATGCTCACCTTGTAAGTCGCTTTGGATAAAAGCGTCTGCAAAACAACCAAATGCAAATGTGAAATGTAAGGGGGAAAAGATTGATTGCCCGGGAGAACCGATCGAGGACCGAGAGGATGGTGGTGTACCCATTGGAGGATGGAAGACCGGTCACAAAGTCCAGGGCTATGTGGGACCACAGCCTCTCCGGCACTGGCAGTGGGCAGAGCTTACCCGAAGCACTCGAGGGGTCTTGCAGGCGGCACAGGTGGAACATGACTGTACAAAGGATTGTACGTCCGCCCGCAAGGACTCCCACCAGTACTTCCGCTGGATTGTCCACAACACGCCCGGATGACCAATGCTCAGCGAGGTGTGGGCCCACGTGATGAGGCGGGACCGGAAGGGAAGAGTGACATAACTGACCCCCTCGGGACAATTTGGAGGAACCGTAGTGGGGCGCGCCACTTATAGAATCTGGGAATCCAGCTCCCACTGTAAACGACCCAGAAATTTGTGTGCGGGGATGATGGGGGGGGGGGGGTCCCCCGGTTCGGGTCAGAGACCGATGGCCCGTGGAGCCGGGACAGGGCATCGGCCCGGCTATTCTCCGAACCCGGACGGAATGAGATCTGTAAATTGAATTGGTTAAAGATGAGTGCCCAACTGGCTTGGCGGGCATTGAGGTGGCGAGCGCTCTTGATAAACTCTAGATTTTTGTGGTCAGTAAGGATAAGGACTGGGTGTGGAGACCCCATGAGCCAGTGCCTCCACTCCTCCAAGGCTAGCTTAATAGCTAATAGCTCTCGGTCCCCGATCCCGTAATTACACTCGGCTGGTATGAATTTGCATGAGAAGTACGTGGACTGAGACAAGATGGCACTGGCCCCACTACAGGATGTGTCCACCTCTACGATGAACTGGCGCCCGGGGTCTGGATGGGCCAAGACTGGTTTGGACAGTCTCTTAAGGGTGTTAAAAGTCACTTCCGGTTTGGCGCCACATGGAGCAGACGTGAGTTCAGGTTTCTCCTGAGCAAGTCCAATATTTCATTACTTTAAGGTACTCTTACCTTTTCTGAATCTAGATATCCTCTACGAACGCTTTGTTGGTAACTTTGGTGCTATTTTCATTATGCCGCCGAAAGTGAATAAAACTCCGGGACCATCACAGAGCCTCCTGAGGCCTATAGCTCAGGCGGTTTCTTCACCTGATAGCGGTGCCGCGGCCCGGAGTTCTTCACCCGCGCTAAATCTAGACGTTGCCTCGCTGAAGACCGAACTGGTCCAGGCAGTAAAAGAGGAGCTACGTACTGCACTCGAAGATTTCAGATCCAACATTCGATCAGAGCTGCAGGTCTTGAGGGCGGACATAGTTCGTGACATCACCGCACTGAGGTCCGAGTTTACCGACGTTAAGAAAAGTTTGGCGGAGGTGGAACAGTCTCTCTCCTCATATTCGGACGAGGTTGTGGGACTGCACGCTAAGGTCGAATATTTAACCGCGGAGCTAACCAAATTAGACGCCAAATGTGACGACCTAGAATCACGGTCCCGCAGGCAGAACATTAGAATTATCGGGATCCCCGAGTCGCTGCCGACATCCGCTGCATCCATCTCTCAACTTCTTAAGGAAGCATTCACCCTCGATCAGTGTCCTGAAATCGACAGAGCTCACCGCTCTCTCGCCCCGACTCCCAAATCTGGGGATCCACCACGACCTGTTATTGCGAGAATACATTATTACAAAGATTGTGCTGAAATTCTGAAGAGAGCCCGGGAACTGCAGCGGATCAAGATTTCAAACATGACGATCTCAGTGTATCCCGATTACACAGCTAAAATCGCAAAAGCTCGTTCTGCATTCAATGATGTGCGGAAACAACTGCGTGCTTTGGACAACGTGAAATATTCATTGCTCTTCCCAGCGCGACTCCGTATCTCACACCGAGATGAGCAGCGCATCTTCACCTCGGCCGATGAGGCGAAACGCTTCATCGCTTCCATTTCTAAGTGATGCACGCATCATTTATGTGCTGGTGGATTCTCAATGCGTCAGGCTTTTTTTATCTATAAAAATGGTTCATTCGCACGCTCGTTCTATGTTGTGCTTTATAAACTTCGTTCACTCTGCCCTCTGTTGTGAGAGGCGTGATTTTCTCCTGCTGCGACTCGCTGATCTATGCAGGTTCCACTTTGGTGGCGCTGCTGTTCCATAGCTGCCTAGCGGATTGTTTATTATTATTATTATATATAAATATTTGCTTTATTGTTTAAAAATATATAGTATTTTTGTTCCATATGCACTTCATGCTGCCTTATCAGGTGCTTGTGCCTTTATTTTCCATGTGTATGTGCATAACAACAGGAGTTCAGACAGTTTTAGTAGATTTAATATTGATATTGTTCATTTAATTCTTACAATCCTTACTTTAAAAATCTCTGTGTACATGCACCTATTGCGCTTTACTGGACTTTTTTGCTCTCTGGGTGCTCCATGGTAATGACGTCTTACTGGGAGCTTTACGTGCGTTCTTTAGTATCTATGATACTGGGTGGGTTGTTATCATGTGTGGTATGGGATTCTGGTTGTGTTTTTTTTCTTTTTTTTTTTTTTTTTGTTTTGTTTTTTGTTTTGTTTTTCTCCCCTTCTTCCCTTCCCCTCCCTCCTTCCTCCTCCCTTCTTCTTCCTTCCCCAATTTGCTGGCAAATTTTCTATTATTTTTCCATCCACTTTATATAATATAAATGGTTAAATTTGCTTCTAATGATCTACGTACTGGAGTCAACATAAAATTCCTGAGCTGGAATGTCAATGGCCTTAATAATGTGACCAAGCGTCTGAGAGTCAGTGCCCACTTGAAAATTTTAGATTCCGATAGCATTTTTACAAGAAACTCATCTTAAAAGAGAGGATCATCTTAAATTAAAATTTCCTTGGGTAGGAAACATCTACCACTCAACATTTAATGCTAAATCTAAAGGTGTTGCCATTTTGGTGAAAAAAGGGATTTCTTTCACATCTGATTACATTTTGGCTGATGTTAATGGAAGATATCTAATAGTTAGGGGCTTTTTGTTTAACATCCCTGTGTTGTTGGTTAATATATATGCCCCAAATTTTGATGACCCTAAATTTATGCAAAATCTCTTTCGTTCTATCCCCTCTTTAAATACTCATCGTCTTATCATGGGAGGAGACATGAACTGTACCATTGATCCATCCTTAGATCACTCCAATCCACGGACTTTAACTCCATCTCTAATGTCCCAGGTGGTTTCTGATTTTTTGACTGAGAACTCTATAACAGATCCCTGGAGGTCTCATAACCCTTTGGTTAAGGGCTTTTCTTTTTTCTCCCATCCGCGCCAAACATATTCCCGAATAGACTATTTTTTTGTGGACAGCTCACTAATTTCAAGGGTTACATATCCTGAATATCATCCTATAGTCATTTCAGATCATGCTCCTCACACTATGAAAATACATTTCACCAAATCTTACCACTCTTCACAAATTTGGAAATTTAACACACTATTGCTGTCCAACGAAACGTTTATTGCATTTATTTCCTCTTCTATTGATGACTTTATCGCTATTAATCGATCAGACTCTATCTCTTGCTCTATTTTGTGGGAATCACTAAAAGCTTATTTGCGTGGTCAAATAATTTCCTTCACGGCTCATCTGAATAAATCACGTCGATCCAGTTTACAAAACCTATTGGGACAGATTGCAGCGCTTGATAGGCTTATTGTAATTCGCTCAACACCATCTTTACTTAAGCAGCGTCTGGAGTTGCAAACCAAATTTGACCTTTTGACCACGACTGAAGCAGAAAAACTTATTTTGCATACACGCTCTACATACTACGAACATGGTGACAAACCATCTAGACTTTTGGCCCACCAGTTGAAGAGACAGGACGCAGCAAGGGTGATACCACAAATTACAAACACAGATGGTGACATTTGCTCAGATCCCCTGGTTATTAATGCAGTATTCAAGTCCTTTTATTCTACCCTTTATACATCTGAATCATCTTCAGATGACACTGAAATGCTCTCTTTCTTTGAGACACTAGATCTTTCAACGGTAGAGCGTACAGTTGCAGATGATCTTGATTCTCCACTCCACTTAGAAGAGATATATAAATCTATTAGATCGATGCAAACTAACAAGGCACCGGGATTAGACGGGTTTCCGATTGAATTCTATAAAACATTTATTGACAAATTGGCCCCTCTTCTTCTGGATGTTTTTGTTGAATCTCAGCTTTCTGGTTCTCTACCCCCTACTATGACTCGTGCATCTATCTCACTGCTTCTGAAAAAAGACAAGGACCCTAATATCTGTACTTCATACAGACCGCTTTCATTGTTAAATGTAGATGTAAAAATCCTGGCTAAGGCTTTGGCGCTCCGTTTGGAGAATGTTCTTCCTAAAATTATTTCCAATGAACAAAATGGTTTCATCAAGAGACGTCAACTTTTTTTTAACATTCGAACACTTTTAAACACAATTTACACCGAACATTCGCGCTCTTCCCCGGAGGTGGTAATTTCTTTGGATGCGGAGAAGGCTTTTGACCGCGTTGAATGGCAATATCTGTTTTTTGTTTTACATAAGTTTGGATTTGGAAGCTCTTTTATAGCCTGGATAAAATTACTATATACATCTCCCTGTGCCAGTGTGCATACCAATAATATACATTCAGATTTTTTCTCTCTGTCACGTGGCACCAGGCAAGGTTGTCCATTATCCCCCCTTTTGTTTGCTCTCGTTGTCGAGCCTCTATCATTAGCTTTAAAATCTCTTCCACTCTTTTGTGGTATCATCCGATCTGGTATTGAGTTGAAAGTGTCACTGTACGCTGATGATCTGTTGCTTTATGTCACTGACCCTAAAAGTAGTCTTCAGTCAATACTGTCTTTATTAATAAACTTTGGTTCCTTCTCTGGATATAAATTAAATCTGCTTAAAAGTGAATGTTATCCAGTAAATTCTCTTGCCTTGCAACTTGACAGCTCTATTTTGCCTTTTAGATTCACCCCATCTGGTTTTAGATATCTGGGCATTTTCATATCTCGAACCTTTCCATCCCTTTTCCAATCTAACTTTTCGCCTCTTTTGGAAAAATTAAAGTCTGATTTGGAGAAATGGAGATCACTTCCTTTATCCCTTATTGCTAGAATAAATGTTATTAAAATGAATGTATTGCCTAGATTTCTTTTTTTGTTTCAAACTATTCCATTATACTTACCCAAAAAGTTTTTTAAATTATTGGATCAGATCATTTTGTCCTTCATATGGGATGGAAAGGTACCTAGAATTAGACTTTCAATCTTGCAGAGATTTAAATTTGATGGCGGACTTGCACTTCCCAATTTTCTGTTCTATTACTGGTCAGCCAACATTCAAAAGATGAATTACTGGTTACAATTTCCTGATTTGTTGTGGTGTAGACTGGAGTCTCTCTCTTGCTCTTCCTTCTCATTACTTTCATTAATGACTGCTCCAATTCCATTAAAATATGCCAAATTTACCTGTAACCCATTGACTGTCATCTCTTCGAATTTGGTCACAATTTAGGTCAAATTTCAAATTCACACAACCCTCTATGAGATCGCCCATTCTAAATAATTATTTATTTTCTCCAGGGTTAAATGATACAGCATTTTGCCTATGGCGAGATAGAGGTATTAACACCTTTCAGGACCTTTATAGTGATGGTGTTTTTTTAAGAAGTTTTACCCAATTATCTGCCTTTTTCAATTTACCATCATCACATTTGTTTAGATATTTTCAAATTAGGCACTGCATTTCCTCTTTGTTTTCTAACTACACTAGCTCTATCATTCAGCCATACGACTGCTTTATGGATTTGGACCCCTTTCAAAGGTCAATTATATCAAATATATATTTACGTCTGATGGAGTTGAATCCGCATTCCCTCAATAAATTAAGACATTCTTGGGAGGAAGAATTGGGCTCTGGTTTGTCAGATGAACTGTGGAAAAGGGCTTTTGAGAATGTGCGTTTCAGCTCACCTTGTGCCAGACACCAGTTGATTCAGTTTAAAGTTATACACAGAGTTCATCGCTCCAAAGCTCAGTTGCTAGATTCTATCCTGGGACAATCACTGATCAGTGTGACAGATGTGCCATGTCTCCTTGTACTTTAACCCATATGTTTTTTTTCTTGCCCTGTTATTCGTAAATTTTGGTCTGATTATTTTGATGCAATGTCAAAAATTATTGGGGCTACTATTAAAATGTGTCCTATCATTGCCATTTTTGGACTCTGCTCGCAAACTCACTCTCGGGGGCTCAGTCAGATGTTGTTGCCTTTACATCTTTGTTGGCAAGGCGACGTATTCTTTTACTTTGGAAATCTCCAAAATCACCCACAATCTCAATGTGGCTCCAGGACGTAGTTTATTTTCTTAAATTGGAAAAAATTAGGTTTACTTTGAAGGGAAACACTTCCAAGTTTTATTTAAAGTGGAATTCTTTTCTTTCTTACTTTGAGCAGCTTCAGTCTATATCTTTCCCAACCAAATGATTCCCCCCCCCTTTTTTTTTTTTTTATTATAATTTTTTTTATATATTTTTTTTATTTATTTTTTATTTTATTTTATAATTTTTTTTTTCTAATTAAATAATTTTATTTTTTAATTTAAGTATTATTATTATTTTTTTATTTATTTATTTATTTTTTTTCTCTTTCTTCATTCTTGGTGGGTGGGTTTGGGTGGAGTGGGGAGGGAAAAGTGTAAGTAAATATAAAAAAATGGGGGAAGAGGAAAATAATGAATGTGTGTGAAATGGTTTGTGAATGTAAATATTCTGTTTTTCCTCAATAAAAAGATTTAAAAAAAAAAAAAAAAAAAGGGTGTTAAAAGCCTGATTCGCCTCCGGGCTCAAGCGCAGCGCAGTGGGACCTCCTTTAAGGCAGGAGGTTAGAGGAAGCGCTACCTTACTAAAATTTGAGATGAAACACCTGTAGAAGTTTGCAAACCCTAAGAACCGTTGGAGGTCCAGCCCAGAACCGACTGGACCTTGCCAGGGTCCATCTCGATCCCCTTGGGGGAGATGATGAACCCCAGAAACGCGATGGTCTCCCGGTGAAACTCACACTTCTCCCCTTAACAAACAACCCATTGGCGAGGAGACGAGAAAGAACCCGCTGAACTAGGACGACATGGGAGGCCAGATCCCCTGAAAACACCAGCATATCGTCAAGATACACGATCACCCCTTGATGTAAAAACTCCCATGGCATGTCATTAATGAAGGCCTGGAAGACCACGGGGGCGTTGGTAAGGCAGAAGGGCATTATGCGATATTCGTAATGCCCCGAGGTGGTAATGAATGCGGTCTTCCACTCGTCTCCCTTTCGAATATGGACCAGATTGTACACGTTGCGCAGGTCTAATTTGGTAAACACACGCGCACCGTGGAGCAGTTCCAGAGTGGCCGGTACCAGTGGGAAGGGGTACGGGAACCGCTTGGTGGACTTATTCAGCTCCCTGAAATCGATACACGGCCGCAGTTCTCCCCCTTGTTTGGGTACAAAGAAGAACCCAGAGGCAGCCGGCGATTTCGAGGGGCAAATAAATCCCTTCTGCAGAGCCTCCTCAATGTAGGCATGCATAGCCTGAGTCTCTGCCACCAAGAGAGGGTACGGATGCGCGTGTGGTAATTTGGCCCCCGGTACCAGGTCAATGGCGCAGTCGTAGTGACGATGAGGGGGTAGTGTATCGGCGCGGTGCTGGCTGAATACCTCGGCTAAGTCTGAGTACACCTCTGGAACCCGAGAAGGCAGCTGGATCCTGGGGAACACCCGGGAAGAGGCAAACAGCTGGCAGGAATGCGGACGTGTGCACTCCTGTCTACACCGGGACGACCAAGACCGGACCCGCAACTGGGCCCAGGAAATGGTGGGGTCGTGTCGCCTCAGCCATGGCAGCCCTAGAACCAGGGGGACAGAAGGAGAGGAGATGATCAAAAATTCAAGCTGTTCTCCTCTCCAACCCCCATCCAAAGTGGGGGGGTGTAGAACTTTTGGCCCCCCCGAGGGTAGAGAGCTGCCGTCGACGGCCTTAATGGAAACGGCGGTCTCGAGGGTCCTCTCAGGGATGCCCCAACGGCTGCAGAAGACCCTGTCAATGAAATTTCCATCCGCCCCGGAGTCCACCAGCGCAGAGGTCGTCAAGGAGGAGTCCTTCAAACATAGAACCACATTAATTATTAAGCTTCTCTGCGGAACTACCCCGGATACTCTCACCGAGTTCGTGGTCTCTGCGTACGGGGGTGAGGAACACGCCCGAGGAGGTTGCCCCCGATGAACTGGTCTCTCCCCACAGTCCCGAACTGCGTGCGTGGAACTCCCGCAGTACCCACACAGTCCCAGTCGGGCACGACGCCGGCGTTCCTGTGAGGAGAGATGGGCCCTGCCCAGCTGCATGGGCTTGACCTCGGGCTCCCGTTTGGTTGGAGGCGAAGCGGGTTCCCTTCACGGCGAAGTCCGGGGTGGTAGGGAGCTGAAACCGCGGGACGTTGGAACGGTGGCGAGGTGTTGTTCCATCAACACCGCTAGACGAACCAGCTCGTCCAGCGATGCCCCGAAGGAATGTCCCGCGATCTCGCGCTGGATGTCTCGGCGCAGCCCCTCACAGAACATCACAGTGAGCACGGAACCGCTCCAACCCGTCCATGCAGCCAGGACTCGAAACTCCAGCGCGTAATCAGCCACCGACTGGGACCCTTGGCACAGCCGGTAAAGTTGTGGACCCACCCCCTCGCCCTCCAGGGGATGAGCGAAGGCGGTGCGGAATGCCTCGTGGAAGGCTGAGAACGACCGGCACTCAGGACCCTGTGTCTCCCAGATTGCGGTGGCCCACTCGCTGGCTCTGCCCGTCAGCCGCGATATCACTAGGGAGATCTTGTCAACCTTGGGTGGCTCTGGAAATAGTGTGCGCACTGCATCGGGAAGCAGCGGCACTTTTCCGGATTCCCATCATAGTGCTCGGGCTCCGAGAGATGGTACAGGGCAGCGGTGGGCGGGGGAGGTACATCGGAGTCTGGCGGGAGCGAGGATGGTGAAGAGAGAGCCAGAGGGGCCAGGACCGGAGCCGCCGCGCTCCAGCTCGGTGAGTCGACCCATCAGGGTCTGAATCGCCCTGCTCATCTCCCCAAGACCGCTTTGAATCTCCATCAGGGCGCGTCTCGGCGTACACAGAAGACATGGCGAGCTACTCTGACCTACTCTGTTGTCTTGTCCCCCTCGCCCTTTATTCCTGCATGGATAAGTTTGCAGCGTCAGTCCATTCAGTTTTAATTTCTGGCCAGTCTCTTGCAAAATCTCTTGCTTCATTACTGTTCCAGTGTTTATCTTCAGGTCCCACAATTTCAGGCGTATATCCTCCTCTGCCTCTTTCTAATCCCCTACCTCTTCCATCTTCTCCAGTATATTGTATAATGATGGGCACAGCATTATCTTGATTTTCAGCTTTAATTTTTTTCTTACCAGCTCGTCCAGCGATGCCCCGAAGGAATGTCCCGCGATCTCGCGCTGGATGTCTCGGCGCAGCCCCTCACAGAACATCACAGTGAGCACGGAACCGCTCCAACCCGTCCATGCAGCCAGGACTCGAAACTCCAGCGCGTAATCAGCCACCGACTGGGACCCTTGGCACAGCCGGTAAAGTTGTGGACCCACCCCCTCGCCCTCCAGGGGGTGAGCGAAGGCGGTGCGGAATGCCTCGTGGAAGGCTGAGAACGACCGGCACTCAGGACCCTGTGTCTCCCAGATTGCGGTGGCCCACTCGCTGGCTCTGCCCGTCAGCCGCGATATCACTAGGGAGATCTTGTCAACCTTGGGTGGCTCCGGAAATAGTGTGCGCACTGCATCGGGAAGCAGCGGCACTTTTCCGGATTCCCATCATAGTGCTCGGGCTCCGAGAGATGGTACAGGGCAGCGGTGGGCGGGGGAGGTACATCGGAGTCTGGCGGGAGCGAGGATGGTGAAGAGAGAGCCAGAGGGGCCAGGACCGGAGCCGCCGCGCTCCAGCTCGGTGAGTCGACCCATCAGGGTCTGAATCGCCCTGCTCATCTCCCCAAGACCGCTTTGAATCTCCATCAGGGCGCGTCTCGGCGTACACAGAAGACATGGCGAGCTACTCTGACCTACTCTGTTGTCTTGTCCCCCTCGCCCTTTATTCCTGCATGGATAAGTTTGCAGCGTCAGTCCATTCAGTTTTAATTTCTGGCCAGTCTCTTGCAAAATCTCTTGCTTCATTACTGTTCCAGTGTTTATCTTCAGGTCCCACAATTTCAGGCGTATATCCTCCTCTGCCTCTTTCTAATCCCCTACCTCTTCCATCTTCTCCAGTATATTGTATAATGATGGGCACAGCATTATCTTGATTTTCAGCTTTAATTTTTTTCTCCATTTCGGGCAGATTATTTTCAGCATTAGTGGCGTATCTTTCTAATTTGCAAGGCTGCTTGCTTCTTCTTTCGTGGAGAAGCCACTTTTCTGGATATATGGTCTCAGTCTGGACAGGAATGAAACCTTTAGAATAACTTTCAAAGGTCCATGCTACTGATTCCAGTCGTTATATAGGTAAATAAGTGCAAATTTCCAAGGGATCTGAGTGCAAAGGGATCATAGTAAACAAAATTAACTACAAGAAAAGGAAAAGCAATGTAAAAAAAACTAGACAGGTGCATTTCCTGAAGAAAATGCAACTGTGATTGCAGTGTGGTCGTAGGAGACACAGTGCATCCATATATTAAAGCAATACCGCGAACGAGGTAAAAAGTGGGTGTGGCCAGGTAATGGGGTCTCTCAATCACCCTGCGATTTTACAAGACCTGTCTGGCTGCAGCCATCTCTGACGCCAGCAAATTTTATCTTTGTAGCTCAAAAAAAATTTTCTTAGCTGTATACAAGCAGTGGTCTTACCAATGAGCCGAACGTGTCCTGTGAAAACCGTGTCAAAAGCTCCGAGGTGTTGACTGTCCAGGACAGATCCTCTGATATGCATGACCACAGGAACCAGAGGCTGGTCACTAGTTTGACAGCTACCACACTGATTAATATGGGATAGTGCTCATTACATTTCTCTAGCGCAAGTCTGCAATGAGCAGTTTATTATCAATACAACACATGGCCAGATGTCCTACTTCCTTTCCTTTCATCATTGTTACTTATGAGCCTAAGCACGGTGTTGTAATCAGCAGTTACTTATGAGCCTAAGCACGGTGTTGTAATCAGCAAACTTGATCATGGAGGCTGACTTGTGACTTAAGAATCCTGCAGTCATGAGCGAGTACTAAAACTGATGTGTGCACACCTGTGTCTAGTGACAGTTGTACAGCAGGTATGGCCTGACCTAACTTCCTGAGGCCAGGAAATATTTAATCCAATAACAGAGTGAATTCAGGTTTAGGTTATTTATTTGAATAAGACCCTTAGCTCGTTTGTTTTGTGTTTTAGTCCGGTTCAGTATCAGAGATCAGATTCACCTGAATCCAGCTGTGCGTCCATGAAGAGTGACTGGTCCATGGATCCTCCAGAGAAGTTCAGAAGATCAGATGTTCCTGGTAGATCCAAGTAAGAATGTTGTTTTAAATGTAATAGATAAATTATGTGGAACATAAAGTTGCAATCCTGACAGAAGAACTAAGAACTAAAGACTAAAGTAATTAGTTAAGAATAAATAAAAATCCAAGATTCAATCAGGGGAGGCTTTTATTAAAACTATAAGAAACAAATCTCTGGAGCCTCTGAACTATGGGATGATTTTAAAAGTCATAAAGCTAATATTGCTACATTAGAGCTAATGCTATTGCTCATATGTTAGACTGACAGCTCTTTAACCAATCAGCAAAATGTGTCTGTGATTGTGGAGTGAGTTCAGTTTGAGGAGCAGTTGTTACAATGTAGTAGTAGTACAATGTAATGTAGTAATAGAGTCTGGTTGTAGAATATGATTCAGAGTTGTTGATGTGTTTTGTTAGTTTGATTTTATTGCTGTACAGTTACGGAATCAAAAAATGGACAAAAAAGATTTTGAGTTTTCAAAACAATAGTCACAAATGTATATCTTGCAAACGGAGATTTGCATCTGCATTCGCGTGACTTATACTCCGCAAATCAAAATTTACTGTACTTTACTTTAATGTAATTTGAAACAAATTATAGATAATAGAAATAATAATTAAAATTCACAAATTTAAATATATATAGTAATATAAATACTTAAATAAGTTTTTGCATGTGCATAACAATGAACAAAAAAAAAACTTTGTAACCACAAAAATCCCATTGAATTTCAGAGGTTCTGAATGTGAACATTGTGAGTTTTTCAATGTGATTCAATAAATCTTCACATCCGCATCTTCTACTTCTCTAGCAAATCTCTTTTTGCAGTTGCAGATTTTGACAATAATTGACGCTGTTTTGACAGTAATTGATGGGTCAGTGTGAAAGCTTTTACTGAACCAATCAGATTGCAAGTGTGTTGGGACACGCCCCTATGGTAGTGTTGCCAACTTGGTGACTTTTCAGACCCTTTATGTGACTAATTTATTTAAAAAGCCACTAGCAACAAATATAGCATCTTTTTCTGGTGTTATTGAAGACTTGGATACACTGGGGTGAACACACTCCTCAAAATCAATGGACAAAACTGTTCTGACAGGGATTAAAACTTAACATCCTCTGATGACCACTAACCCACGTAGCACTGGAAGTCAGCCCATTTTATGTTCTAATACTTTACTTTGTGTATTGCTGTTACATTGTGGATTTTTTTAATCAAATGTATTTATTACGATAAGAAAACCACACAAACAGCTCACCTGAATGGCTTCATTTTTTTAACCAGGAGATCTGTTTAGAATTGCTTTATTCTGCACTTTTTCTTTACATATTTACTGATTATACCTTAAATTTAGTAGCTGAAAAACATTCATTGAGCATATGGGGTGCCCCATTTTACAACATTGTTAATGAACTTAATTGCTTGATGGCATAAAACAACTTAAAAAGTCCTGTTTGCAGGAACACAGCAATCTGCACCTTTTTTTTCTTTAATAAAACACTTTTAAAGGAGGCGAAATGTGACTCAATCGGCCTTCCACGCACTGCTAACTGAGTAACTAAATAAAATGTGTTTGTCGGAGTCTCCAAAAGTCTCCAATAACACCAGAAATAAATGCTGGATTTCTCACACCAAACTCGCAATCTGATTGGCCAGTAAAAGCTTTCCCATTGACCCATCAATAGCTGTCAAAACAGGGTCAAAAATCTGAAACTGCAAAAAGAGATTTGCTAGAGAAGCAGAGAATGTGCTTGAGTGTATTTTTAGTGCCGCATTCAAAATCTCCCACTGTCACAGTCAGAACCTCAGAAATTCTCGGAAACCTCAGATTTTTGTGGTTGCAAAACAAATCAAAATTTAATTTGCAAATGCAATTTTTTTTCTGCATATACATAAATTAAAATTATTATTTCCAATATCAGTTGTTTCAAATTGCATTTCTGATTTTAATTTGTGGGACATGCATTCACTTAAATATTTTTGTCCCTTTTTTTTTGACTCTATATACAGTAACATAACTCCTTCAATACTCAAAGTAATATGAGCTCTATATCCCCATCTATTTTGGTGTAGCTTACTGATGTCTAACACACAAGAAGTAGTTTTAGCTACTTCCAGTTGGTTCTGCAACCTCAGTCTTTGATTCCTTCATTATGATCTCAGAGAAAACCCAAACAGACAAAAAATGTCCCATCAAACTTCTATGGTTTATTGTTAATTTTCCATCTGTATATATAATCTGTAGGTGGGTGTTAACAAATATTCTTTTGGACAGAAGTCTACTTTCCATATTGTGTTTTGGACAAAAGTTTAGCTGGTTAGTCAAAAGACAAATAGCTAGGCCCTACAATTATAGACTATTTTAGTGAAAAACAGGAAAAAAAAAACACTGAAATAGGATCTACAGAGATAAAAACCCTAACAGCTCTATGTAGTAATATTAGAAGATTCTTAAAACTCCTGGTGATTCAGAAAATTCATAGATGTACACAGACAAAACATACCAGGTTTTAAAAATATAAATTCACCACAGAACCAGATGGAGGTTGAACATTGAACATCTTTTTGTGAGGTGACACACACACTCCCTGGCCACTTAATTAGGTACACCTTACTAGTAAAAGATTGGACTACCTTTTGCACTGAGGAAGGCCTTAATTTTAGTGGCATACTTTTAACAAGGTAAACTATGACCAGCAACAAGGTTGGCCTTGAAATTTAAACAATGCTCAATTTGTACTAAGGGGCCCAAAATGTGCCAAAAAATATTCCCCACACATAACATCACCAGCAGCCTGAATTGCTGACAACGAAAAATGGATCCTTGGTTTCATGTTGTTGGTGCCAAATTTTGATCTCCCAATCTTCTACTGTCTGATTTTGGTGAGCCTGTGCAAATTGTATTCTCCTGTTCTTAGCTGACCGGTATGGCACATAGGCTGTAGCCTATCTTTGATGTTTCTCTGTAAACCCTAGAGACGGTTGTGTATGAAAATCCCATTAGGCCAGGTTCTGAAATACTCTGAAAGACAAGTCACCAACAACCATGCCACATTGTCACCTTTATTTTTCATTCTGATGCTCGGTTCGCTCTTTACTAAGTTTTCGTTAGGCATGTAGAGTATGTGTGTATGAAGTAGAGTAGATGTACTGTATATGCCTCAATGCATTGGGGTGCAGCCATGCTTTTCTTTCCTCATGCCATTACAATAATAAACAGCTGATAAACTATAGAAACCAAAATCAATGTTTATGTTAAACAAAACAGTTGAATTTGTGTCCTTAATTTGGTGACCTGTACATGTGGAGGTACAGAATCAGGTGGAGGGACAGCAATAATTAAATGAATAAACTGCTGGAGATGCACAATTTTAATACACAGGAATGTGAAGAAGAACCTTGTGGAAAAGGAGAAAGGAAGTGGCTGTGTGACTCTCACAATGTTTTACTCTTATATATATATTTTAATATTTCATCATATTAAAATCATTGCTATGGTGTTCTAAATGGAATGTGAATAAAAGTGTTTATCTTTTGATTTATCTACAGAGTTCTGCTGAAACCAGAAGATGAAATGAAGAATAAACTCTGTATTAAAGATTTAAGGTCAGGTCACAACCTAATCAACCTAACCTGTACTTGGTCCTCTCCTCTTCTCACTATACATGACATCACTGAGCACAATCATCCAGGCGCATGGTTTCTCTTACCACTGGTATGCGGATGACACTCAGCTTCATCTGTCTTTTGCCCCTGACGACACCACCATCTCAAATCGGGTATCTGCCTGCCTCACCGACATATCTGTTTGGATGAAGGCCCGTCATCTCAAATTAAACTTAGAAAAAACAGAGCTTCTCATTATCCCAGCTAAACCCTCAATCCATCATGACCTGACCTTCCAAATTGATAGCTCCACAATCTCCCCAACTGATTCGGTCCGGAACCTTGGTTTCACCTTGGACTCCCACCTTAAACTCTCTGATCAGGTTATCAAAACCACCCGTTCCTGTAGATTCCTTCTTTACAACATAAGGAACATCCTTTTTGACTGAACATGCTACCCAACTGTTTGTTCAAGCCCTACTCCTATCCTGGCTTGATTATTGTAATGTGCTACTTGCTGGTATCCCAGCTTCCACAATCAGACCTCTTCAACTAATTCAAAACTCTGCAGCCCGCCTTGTGTTTAACCAGCCCAAGCGAACTCATGTCACTCCATTACTCATTTTCCTCCATTGGCTCACTGTAGCTGCTCGCATTCAGTAAAAGTCACTGACTCTGGCCTACAGAACCATTTCTGGATCTTCCCCCTCCTACCTTCACTCTATCTTTTCAAAATACACTCCGACTCGTTCACTTTGCTCCAGTGATGATTGCCGCCTGGCGATTCCACCTCACTGAGGAGCTAATTCTCACTCCGTGGCGTTCTCTGTCTGTAAGGCAGAATCACTAAACAGTTTTAAGAAACTACTGAAGACGCATCTCTTTAACAAATACCTGTTATAAAAAAATAATAATTAAAAAAAAAATTTTGAAAAAAGGCGGAGGGGCCGCAGCATCGAATAACAATCAGGTTTGATGAATTTACAGTATAGTTGGTTTTCTCCATGGCTTCTGACTTGTGGTGTTCTCATTTGTAAGTTGCTTTGAATAAAAGCGTCTGCTAAATGACTAAATGTAAATGTAATCAATCTAATTCTAATGCTAATATACTAATTCTATATAATAATTCTAATTCTAATATACTAATCTCCTGAATATATCTTCATCTTGAATTTACAGATTTAGGTTCTAGTTTTGCCCTTAGAACTGATTTACATAAATGTTTTAAGGATTAAAACCTTAATATAATTATATATATATTTTTTATTGTTTCTGACTTTAAGTTGTGATCCCATGACCATGTTCCAGGTCTGACTCTTCTGGATCTATAGTTCAGCTGAACTTCAGATCATCACTGATCAATAAGTTTCAGCGTTTGAATGAAGTAATTTTTAACAAAGGAGCTCCAGCACTTCTAAATGATATCTACACTGAACTCTATATCACAGAAGGAGACAGTGGAAAAATCAATGAGGAACATGAGGTGAGACAGATTGAGACAGCATCCAGGAAAAGAGCTACAGAGGAGATACCCATCCACTGTAATGACATCTTTAAACCCTCATCAGAACCAGAGCAGCCCATTCAAATTTTACAGTCTATTAAACCCTTATTAGACCCAGAGTGCTCAATCAGAACAGTACCATCTCTTAAACCCTTATCAGAACCAGAGCGCTTCATCATAACCATACACTCTATTACACCATTATCAGAACCAGGGTGTTCCATCACACCTGTACAGTCTATTAAACCCTTATCAGAACCAGAGCGCTCCATCAGACCTTTACAGTCTTTTAAACCCTTATCAGAACCAGAGCGGTCCATCAGACCTGTACAGTCTATTAAACCCTTATCAGAACCAGAGCAGTCCATCAGACCTGTACAGTCTATTAAACCCTTATCAGAACCAGAACAGTCCATCAGACCTGTACAGTCTATTAAACCCTTGTCAGAACCAGAGCAGTCCATCAGAACTGTACAGTCTATTAAACCTTTATCAGAACCAGAACAGTCCATCGGACCTGTACAGTCTATTAAACCCTTATCAGAACCAGAACAGTCAATCAGACCTGTACAGTCTATTAAACCCTTATCAGAACCAGAACAGTCCATCAGTACTGTACAGTCTATTAAACCCTTATCAGAACCAGAGCAGTCCATCAGAACTGTACAGTCTATTAAACCCTTATCAAAACCAAAACTGTCCATCAGACCTGTACAGTCTATTAAAACCTTATCAGAACCAGAGCGCTCCATCAGAACTGTTCTAACTAAAGGAGTTGCTGGAATTGGAAAAACAGTCTCTGTACAGAAGTTTGTTCTCGACTGGGCTGAAGGAAGAACCAATCAGGACATGCTCTTCATGTTTCCACTTCCTTTCAGAGAGCTGAATTTAATGCAGAACCAGAAACTGAGTCTGATCGATCTTCTTCAGCTCTTTTTTAAGGAGATCAAAGACACTGATGTCTCCACATTGGAGAATGTTCTGTTTATTTTTGATGGTTTGGATGAGTGTCGTTTCCCTCTGGATTTTCCGAACACAGTGAGAGTGAGTAATCTATCTGAGTCATCCTCAGTGAACGTGCTGCTGATCAACCTGATCAAAGGAAATATATTTCCCTCTGCTCACATCTGGATCACATCTCGTCCGGCTGCAGCTGGTCAGATCCCTTCTAGATACATTGATCGAGTAACAGAGGTACGAGGTTTCAGTGACCCTCAGAAAGAAGAATATTTCAGAAAGAAGGTCAGTGATCCGAGTCTGACTGAGCCAGTCATCAAACACATGAAGTCATTAAGAAGTCTCTACATCATGTGTCACATTCCAGTCTTTTGCTGGATCTCAGCCACTGTCCTGGAGAACATGCTGGGGGGAAAAGGACATGGTGAGATCCCCAAAACTTTAACTCAGATGTTCACCCACTTCCTGATCATTCAGACCAACATGGTTAGAGAGAAGTATCAGAAGAAGCAGGATAAAGAGATTCTTCTCAAACTGGGGAAACTGGCTTTCCAGCAGCTGGAGAAAGGAAACCTGATCTTCTATGAGGAAGATCTGACAGCATGTGGTATTGATGTTACAGAAGGTTCAGTGTACTCAGGAGTCTGCACCCAGATCTTCAGAGAGGAGTTTGGACTGCACACGGGGAAGGTCTTCAGCTTCGTACATCTGAGTGTTCAGGAGTTTCTGGCTGCTTTGTTTAGTTTAATCAACTTAATCACTGAAAATAAAACAAAAACACAAACTTCTCTTTTTTCAAAACGTCTTAAAAAGACGAACATGTCTGACTTTCTGAAGGGTTCAGTAAATGAGGCCTTACAGAGTGAAAATGGACACCTGGATCTTTACCTCCGATTTCTTCTCGGTCTCTCAGTGAAATCAAATCAGAAACTTCTACAAGACGTTCTTCCACAGACAGAAAGTAGCTCTGACATCATACAGGAAATAGCTGCTGTAATTAAGGAGAAAATTAAAGAGGAGAATCTTTCTACAGAGAAATCCATCAATCTGTTCCACTGTCTGAATGAACTAAATGATGACTCTCTAGTACAGGAAGTTCAGAAATATTTTAACAGAGGAGGTTCTAATCGGCTCAGTGGAGTTAAACTCTCTTCTGCTCAGTGGTCTGCTCTGGTGTTTGTGCTGCTGAACTCAGATCAGGAGCTGGATGAGTTTGATCTGAGGAAATACCAACCATCAGAGAAATGTTGCAACAAACTGCTGCCTGTCATCAAAGAGTCCAGAAAAGCTGTGTGAGTATTTTATTACTTTTATTTACTACAATGATCATTGTTTTTGTATAAAACTTTAAACAGTATAGACTAAAATAAAACCTTATAAATATTTATTCTACAACAAGGGCGGCATGGTGGATTAGTGGTTAGCACGTTCGCCTCTCAGTGCTAGGGATTCCCGGTTCGAATCCCCATCTGGTTGGAGTTTCCATGTTCTCCCCGTGTCCGCGTGGGTTTCCTCTGGGTTCCTCCTTGAACTGTCCTTATCCACCATCACCTCTTGGTTGGCCAGTAGGCTACAGACAATCCTGTGCAACTCCTCAAAGTATTAAACACATCTAGGTAGAATGCTCTGCAATTTTACCCACCAGAAATAACCTTTATAGGGTTGAAAATATGTTTAAAGATCCCACCAACAAAAATACTTTTTAAATTGTTTTGGAAATCATACATATAAAGAAAGCGAAGACTGATATTCAGTTAGGGCTGCAACTAAAGATTATTTTGATAATCGATTAATCGTTCGATTATTTTTTCGATTAATCGATGAATCAGATAAAAAAAAAAATTCAATAAACGTCTTTATTAAATAGATCAAAAATGTCTGTTTTTTTCACAGCATGAGTTTAAGGCATCTAAACAGTCGAAAGAGCAATTAAACACAAATCTCACACACCCACTGGCACAATATGTAGTTTGAGTAGCTCTAATGTTACCTAATCCCTGTCTAAATGCAATACATCTTACTTCACTCCCATAGAGTGCAGCGTCTTCGCTCATACTTTGTCAGAAAATTAAAACGTGAAATGTAAAACGTTGATTATTTATTACCACCATTGTGTACAAGTTGTCCATCCATCCATCCATTATCTTCCGCTTGTCCGGGGTAGGGTCACGGGGGCAGACCCGAACTAGGGAGGCCCAGACCTCCCTCGCCCCAGCCACCTCCACCAGCTCGACTGGGGGAACTCTGAGGCGTTCCCAGACCAGCTGAGAGATATAATCCCTCCAGCATGTCCTGGGTCTCCTCCCAGCTGAACTTGCCTGAAACACCTCCCTAGGGAGGCACCTAGGAGGCAACCTTACCAGATGCCCGCACCATTGTGGTGCTCCGTGTATGTTAAATCATTTTCGCAATGCTTGCATGTTACACGTTCTTTAGTTGTGTGAAGCGTTCTCACACAGCCCTATACTTAATCACAAAAGTTGTCATTGCAACAATATAGCCAATATGCTGCTGATATGGCAATAAAACCAAACAAAACTACTTGATCTAAATCCAGTTGCAGGATTCTGGGATAGTCTCTGTTAATTCTGCACATCTGGATTCTGACATGTTGTTCAGTGGATGCATTGTGTTGTTGAATGATTTTTAATTAAGGTTTAAGGATATATTTTTTTTGTTTGTGTCAGTTCTGTACATTTTTGTAGAATCAAAAGTTTCATTGCTCTGCTGATTTAAATGATCTTGGCACATTAAATGAGTAACACCAGGCAACCATTGAATGTACCAAACAACAAGCAAAATATAAAAGATTATATAAAAAAAAAAAAAAAAAAAACCCCTATATCGTGTTAAATTGCTTTATTCTAAATTAACTCTGCTTGTGAAGTATAAAATTCAGTAGAAAATGGGCAATTTATACATATGAAACAAAATTAATTACCACTAATTAGTTAATTAATTTGTAATTTTTTAATTAATTCATGTGTTGTCATCAACAATGAACAATTGTGCAAAGTTTCACTGTAATCGGATAATGGGAAGTGGGTGAAATAGCATTTGCAAAATTTTTACTAGCCACGCAGACAGTGTGAATGAACAGATGAAGCCAATATGGGAGTGGAAATAATAAAAAGAGCTTTATTTTTCCAACAAAGGTGTTCACAAAGAGAAAAGTGGGCTTTAAGAGTATTAGGTTCTTTACAAACTTTATGTCCCTCTGACCTGCTTTACACTGCACACAGAATTATGATAATTACATGCATTTATGCATGTTAACAGTTACCTGATTTTCATTTCAACTCTAGCTTCTGTTCCCAGACTCCACCACATCACTCTGTCATACCATAATAGTTCACAAAAATACAAGAGGAAATAAATTATGAAACAAAGGTGATGGAGTCAGTTGAAGAGATTGTGGGGTCAGGTCATGATGGATTGATAGTTTAGTTGAAATAATAAGAAGCTCTGTTTTTGCACATAGATGAGCCAGGAACAGAAGGGAGAGCAATGTGATTTCCTAGTGGATATTGGACAAACCTGGTTTAAATAGGTAGTCAACGTGGAGCAGAATGTGCTGGATGCAGTGTTAGTATCAAATGTTGAGAAGTTATTGATGAGAGTAAAAGCATCCATAACCATGTCAGCAAAAATTATATTAGAGAGAGTTTTATGGATTATTGATGGAGGTGCAGGAAAAGAAACTGAGGATTGAAGGAAGTTATTTTCCTGTTCTTCTTTATGTATTTTAATATAATAATAAAATATTGAAGCTACAGATAGCAGCTTCTGTTTCTCTTCATCTTTTAGAATCTTATATTGTATATAATGACCAAGGCTAGGGTTAGGTCGCAACAGTGTGATTAAGACAAGGGGTGTTTGTATGTAGTAGCTGTGGTGTATGGTACACAGAAATGAGTTGACAAAAACAATCTTAAAGGTAAGGTATTTGCATTGCAACTTTTGGTACACTTAACATATACATAAATGCAGTTAACTGGGGGGAGTGGACCCAGGCCAAAACAACAAACAAAAGACACTGCCTTTTAAAACGAAATAGCCTGAAAAAAAAAAAAAAAAAAAAAAAAACCACAGATGCACTTCCAAAACTCCCTTACAAAAACAGATACAAAGAAACTTACATCCAAAGGAAATGGTAGTCACACTACTACTACACAGTTTCATTACAATATAATGTCAAAAAAACACACAGTACTATATACAGCCAGCATGTAGTTCCAATAAATGCAGAGCAAAATTAATGTCAAGTGTAATCAAAAGTCAGAACCAGATTTATCAAAATTAAAAAGCACAGCAAATCACAGTAACTGCAAGTCAAGCATCAGCCAGGTGAGCTCTTGAAGACTGGCTTCTACTACATTTATAGAGCACTGCTTCAGGTGGGTGAAGAAGTAGCTGCAGTCTAACACCAACACATATATATGTATGTATGTATGTATGCATGTGTGTGTGTGTGTATATATATATATATATATATATATATATATATATATATATATATATATATATATATATATACTTTTATTCACTTACTGAGTTTATTAAGTTAAAAGACAGAGTTTTAACATTTTATCATTTCTTTTTCAGACTGTGTGACTGTAAACTGACACTGTTCAGTTGTAGTAAAATATCATCAGTTGTGAGATCAAGTTCCACCAGTCTGAGAGAACTGAACCTGAGTAACAATAATCTGGAGGATTTTGGAGTGCTATATCTCTGTAATGGACTAAAGCATTCAGACTGTAAACTGGAGATACTGTGGTACGTTCATCATTTTCACATCTGCACTTCACCCTTAGACTCCGCATCTGAGCATGACCTCCCACTGACCCTCCGATTGTCAGGGTAATGATACAGGAACATTCATTCACCTCCAGAGCCTTATTATGCTGTAATAAAGTCTTTAAATAAGACATTAATATTTAATTACATTTAATCTGATTTATGTGACACTTGAGGAGAACCATAATAATGTTTATAAAGTAAATATTTAAATAACCTTATACTGTAATTTAAATAATAACATTAATAATATTTAATAATATTTACCATGTTTCTCTCCTCTCTGGCTTGATACTAATTTGAGTAAACCTCCAATTTTTTTTCATAAGTGAACATGTGTGCTTAATTCTCCGCTGCCCTACTGTGCGTCACTTACTGCCCATTAATCCGCTAATGACCCACAGCTCATCTACACATGGACAACCCCCACCCATCATTTCATTATGAATGAATTATGCTCCCAGAGGAGTAGTGAATAAATATACTAATCATTCTAAAAATGTGTAATAGATAAACAGGTGTAAATCTGCGTCACAGGTATAAAAAATCTTTATTTAGTGAGAATTTAAGCAAATTTCATCTTTGTAGCTTAAAAATTTAAGGGAGTACAAATATTACAATAATGCAAAGTAAATTGTGGGAATTTTAGCTTGGAAAAACTGGAATATATCAGGAAGAGATTGACTGATTACTTTGCTGTATATAAGCATCTACAGTAAGCTACTAAGCATCGATAGTTTGAAAATATGTGGTAGAAAAAGCCAGACAAAGATGAAGGCAGCCTCGGTAAGACCTCTATGTTTAGTGTTTGTTTTTGTTGTTTTGTTAGTTATTATAAGTCAAACACAGTTAGTTAGACTAGAGAAAATTGTCAATTTTTGGAAATCCTGACTACTGGCTCTGATCAATTTGGTCAAAAAGAGACGGAAAGGCAGGAGTGCTTGAGCCTGTGAGAGCATAGGTTTTGCACACATTTACCATCTTTATTCCTCTCTAATCTGCGATCCCTGCACAACAAATGGACAAAATACTTCTTATTAATCAAGCCAACAAGAACTTTTCAAATTCATCTGCACTCCATTGACGACCATTGACGCCTTGCACAAGCAGGGCAAGACACAAAAGTTCACATTTTTTTTCTGTCAAGCCACTCCTGAACTACAGACATTGTCAAAAGACAAAAAAGCCTGGACTGTTGCTGAACGGTCCAAAATTATGTTCTCAGATGAAAGTAAATTTTGCATTTCCTTTGGAAATCAATGTCCCAGAGTCTGGAGAAAGAGAGGAGAGGCACAGAATCCATGTTTCTTTTGGTCCAGTGTAGTTTAAACAGTCAGTGATGGTTTGGGGTGCCATGTAATCTGCTGGTGTTGGTCCATTGTGTTTTCTGAGGTCAACGCAACCATCTACCAGGAAATCTTAGAGCATTTCATGCTTTCTGCTGCTGACCGACTTTATGGAGATGCAGATTTCATTTTGCAACAAGACATTGCACCTACTCTCAGTGCCAAAGTTACCAGTACCTGGGTTAATGACCATGGTACCCAACAATTCAGAAGGTCACTGATGGTCACTATCAAAGCAACCTGGGCTTTGATAACCCCTGAGCAGTGCCACAGACTGATCCATTCCATGCCACGCCACATTGCTGCAGTAATCCAGGCCAAAGGAGTCCACCTGCCACTTCAGCCTGCTGCCCCAGCATACGACAGCATAAAGTATAACTCACCACCACAGACTCATAGAAGATCCTGAACATAGTCCTGCAGATGTTAAAGGACCACTCAAAAAGTATAGACCCTTCCTGTAGAGCAGGTAGTCTCACTTTTCTTGCCCGAGATCTACTTTTTCTAGTGGACAGGTCATCGTGATCTACCAGGATTATGTTTTACACACATCATGTTAGTATTGGGAAATCAGCATAGAAAAGACTCGGCTTCGGGTTGCCATTTTCACAGAAGTTGTTGTTATTAAACACAGAGCAGATGTCAGTCGCATGAGGATAGAGTGAGATTCAGAACGACTCACAGTGTGTGCGCGCATGTGTGTGAAAGTGCTTCCGATACTGTGCATAAAAGCGCTGATAAGTCATTTTTCCTCAAACATGTGGAGTGATTCGTGGCGATCGACCAACATGCACTGTGAGATCGACCGGTCGATCGCGAACGACGTATTGGGCACACCTGCTGTAGAGGGTTTCTGTGTTTTTACCCCAGTCCAATTTATTATCATACTTAATAGATACTTAATCCTTCACAGTCTCCTCACTGACCCTATTAATGGACACAGGGGACACATCTCCCTCTCAGGCCCATCACCAGCACCTTTGTTTTTGTCACATTAAGTTGCAAATGGTGAAACTCACACCATGTGACAAAGTCCTTTACCGTAGCCCTGTACTCATCCTTATCACCTTTGCTGATACATCTAAATATCACTGAGTCATCAGAAAACATTTTTGGTGAAGGTGTGAGCTGGGCTTTAAAAGAAGTGGGTAGGTAATCAAGGTTTACGGGGAGGGTGAGTGGAGTGGGCTGCAGGGGACAGACGGTAGTGGTCAGGACAGAGAAGGGTAAATCCAGCAGTGTAAAATGTGTTAAAGAACAGAACTGTTGTTGGACCTGAAGCCAATGATGGTTCTCATTCCAACCCAGACCTCCCTCCTGATGGTATACTGGATTTTACACCCCAGCATTCTTCTATATTTGTCCTTAGCTGTTCTGGTTGATGTTTTTAACTTTCCCACTTGTTTTTTTGGATAACGCTTAATAGTCCTAGTTGGGAAAATGGAGTCCAGTGATGTTTGTTTAAGGTTTGCTGCATGACATTTCAACAAGGCTATAAAATACTGGAAGATTGTAATCTGACAAATGAGCCCAATACTAAACACTTTAGATGTCAAACCACAAACCATGTTTGAAGACGAAATGGCACTGACATCACTCCCATCACTCCCAAAACACCAAACCAACAGTGAAGTATAGAGGTGGAAAAGAACATCATGGTGTTGGACTATTTCTCAGCATTTTATACAGTCAGGCTTTATATAACTGAAAAATGATAAACGAGAAATGTACTGAGACATTCTTAATAAGAATCTGGTACAAAATGCATAAATTAATAAATTGTGGAATGTGAATATGATCTACAAAAGCTTAATGATATATTTAAGTTAATCATAACCATAATCTGAATAGTATTTTGTGTTAGAAATGTCTGTTATGGAATTTTAATGTGCTTGATTCTTCTTCATATGATTTTATATTAATAATAAAGTATAGAAGGTGAATGTGAGTTACAAAAAGCAGATTCATGTTTTATTTATTAAGTTAAAAGAAAGGTAAAATTTCTTACTTAGGCTGTGCGACTGTAACCTGACAGGGAACAGTTGTAGAGAACTATCCTCAGTTCTAGGATCAGGTTCCTCCAGTCTGAGAGAACTGAACCTGAGTAACAATGAGCTGCAGGATTTCGGACTGATGGACCTCTGTGATGGACTGAAGCATCAAGACTGTAAACTGGAAATACTGTGGTATGTTCATCATTTTCACATGTGCACTACACCTTTAGACTCAATATCAGAACCTGACCCCCCGATTATCAGGATAATGATACAGAAACATTCATTAAAATCCAGAGCTTCAGTAGGATGTAATAAAGTTCATATATGACATATAAAAGACATTAGTATTGAATTACATTTAGTATTTTAATTTATTCCACTTGAGGAGAGACTAATATAAATTAATGTTTATTATTTATAAAAATTAGATAATGATATTTGATAAGTGTGTATTTGGTATGCTCTCGCTCCTCTGGTTTTTAATGTCTTCATTCTACAGCAGTTCTGATTCAGTCTTAGATAGATGTTAGTGTGATCACACACACTCCAGGGGGGCGATATTATTAAAGGATGAACTGAAGGACAAAGAAAATGAAAATGAAGGATTTGAAACTTGTGCACATTCAAGAATTTGTCTTTTTAAGATGCTGTACTCATCATCAAGTCCTGAATGTGCATCAAGTCCTGAATGTGCACAAGCTTTGGGGTCTCTGCTTTCTTGAGAACTGCAGTACCAAGTTTAGAGTTTGGTGATTAACTTCCATGAGGTTTAGAATAAGTATAAATCTAAAATAAATCAATGCTTAAAAGTTTTAATAGAATGATGAATGTGTGATTATTAAAGACAGTGGTTTAGTGTCAGTCTTCATGTTCTCTGTAGCCCTAATTAGATCTCATCTTCTTCTCTCTGCAGGTTGGAGGGCTGCAGCATCACAGATAGAGGTTGTGTTTCTCTGGTTTCAACTCTGAGATCAAATCCGTCATCAAACCTGAAAGAACTGAATCTGAACTCTAATCCAATTAGATGGTTAGGATTTAGACTGCTGTTTGATCTACTGATGGATCCAAAGTGTAGTCTGAAGAACCTACAGTGAGACACACACACACACATGTACACACACTTCTGAAAGAAAACACTTTCTTTCAAAGTGTTTGATGTTTTACAGTATTAATATTTCTATGTAATTAGTGTGTTTATGTAGCAGAGTTGTGATGTCATCATTTCTCTCTCAGGTTGTGTGATTGGAATCTATCAGAGGAAAACTGTACCGTTCTGTTCTCAGTTCTCACATCAAACTCCTCCAGACCAATAGAACTGGAACTGAGTGAGAAGAACATGCAGGATTCAGAAGTGAAGGATCTCTGTGCTGCACTGCAACTTCTACAGTCTGTACCAGAGACACTGAGGTGAGATGTTCCTTCAGTTACTGAAATAAACATTCAGCTCCATCACCTTCACACGGCAACTTTTAGAGGGTTTAAAAAGAAGGCTTGAATTTGACTTTACTGTTTTCACCTTGTGTCCTGTTATATTTGATGGAGGTTCAGGTCACTCACTCTGTGTATAAAGACAGGTGGAGGAGGGTGGTGGAGGTAATGGTACCAGGATGTTTTGGAAGGGTCACGCTTCCTTATTTCTAGTCTCTACTGATTTTTTAAATTGAAAATGCTCAATAAATAATAATGGGAGTGAATGAGGACATAATGTCTCTCTTATATATAGTGTGTGATATAAAGACAGACACTAGAACACAGAGACACAGAAAGAATTGGAGAAACAGAAGCAAGAAAATCAGCCGACTAGGTGCTGCGTTGTTTTCAAATTCATAGAACATATTAACATTTATGTAGCCCATCACTGCTTTTTGTTAATTGTAACAATTTCTGAAGTTACTATAACCTATGTGGTGCATAAGTAGTCTAATGCTTACATAATTGCCTTTGCAATAGTTTTGTATTTTTGAATAACATGAAAAGTTGCACTTTAAATTAAATAAACAGTAAATGAGTTGTTGATTCTGTAAATAGTAAATTATGATTATTCTACTGTTTAATTTGATTATGCATATGTTCACTGTTTGTAGCTAAGTTATTCAGTATCTTTTAGATAAATGATGCTGCTGTACTCAATAGTGTAGTAGAAATTTTGATTGTGTATAGCTAGTTATACTTACATCACAGTAAAATTTATTACTAATTATGTATTTGTTCCCTCTATACACCCCACAAACACTCACCCGAACACACACCCACACATACCCACCATGCAGTGTTTGGACTTTACCTGTGTTTGAGATTTATGTGCTGGGCTGTTGGGTTACTAAATATCTCAGTAAAGAGTTTAACTGAACCAGAAGTACACTAGAAGTACACTACTGCAGCTTATCAGCACCTATAGCCTTCAGTAATCACTCAAACACAAAGCTTCAAACATTTTCTTCTCTTTACAGTTTGGATGGATACAGAATCATAGATGAAGATGTTGCTGCTCTGGTTTCAGCTCTAAGATCAAATCCATCATCATCATCAAACCTCAAAGAACTGAATCTGAACCGTAATGAAATCACAGATTCAGGGGTGAAGCTTCTGTCTGATCTACTGAAGGATCCAATCTGTAAACTGGAGAAACTACTGTGAGTTACTGACTGACATTTATACACACGATCAAAAAAGTGTGTGTGTGTGTGTGTGTGTGTGTGTGTGTGTGTGTGTGTGAAGCATCAGGATTATTTACCAGAAGTTTACTTCAAATAAAATGTTACTTGTAGCAATAAAACTGACTTCCTGTAACAGGTGCCTAGGCACCTGTGCCTTATTTAGGTTAATTAGCTTATGTTCACATTCTTCGTTTAAGTTAATTGACCTGTTGCCTCTATTGGTTTGTTTTGTGCACGTGATAAGGTGTATGTGAAGATTTACAGATAAGTAAAAAAGTGCAGGATGAGCATTCTGTCCAAATAAAAATCCATCCCATTCTCATTTGGAAGTGTCACAATCGCTTACCTCGGACTGACACGGCTGTGCATCGGAAGCGCAGAGCAGACCCGAGGTGCTTTTGTGCACGTGATCAGGTGTTTTTTGTATTTATATCCAGTGTTCCCCTTCCTCCGTGCACGTGGTTATTTTTATGTCCACTTGCATTCTGTACCTCTTTTTTTTTGGTGTCCCTACACCATTAAATAAAATCAGTTTTAGCGCTACCTGTTGTGCCTGGCTACCTTCAGCGCGTTAAAGCGCCTCGGCTCTGCGCTTCCGATGCACAGATGGAACATTGCAATAGTATGCTCTAGTCTTTGCCATCGAGTTGTATAGCTTTCCTGAGCAAAACAAATGTGCAGGTTACTAAAGTACCTGGTAATTGTATTCTTCGTGCTTTCTGCGACATGAAAAAATTCCAAGGTGAAGTCAATCAGCTTATGCGGCACTAATTGGCATACATGTTAGCAAGGTCTAAGCACAGGACGTGCAGGTCGGTTTTTCTCCCACTTTGCTTGCTTGATTTGTTACCAGATCATGGATGCATGCATCCAGGAAATCTGGTGATTCCTGCCTTCTGGCAGCTCGTATCAATCTTTGCATTTGCCATGAGGAAGCTGGTCAATTTCTTGGCCAGGACAGTAAAGAATATCTTTGCTTCCACATTAAGGAGGGTGATACCAAAAAAGGAGAACTCCCAGACCAGTCCTTGCTGCCACACCACTGGCACTTGCTGTTTTTCTCAAGCTGTTCTCATCAGCTTCCACAGTATCCTCAGCAGTTGGGGACAGTTCTTGTACAGCTTGTATGGCATCCCATTTGGTGCAGGGGCAAATGCTGACCGTACCTTCCTAATGACGTCCTCCACTTCTGAACAGATAAAATTTAAAGATTTATGCACAAGGTACTCAGTGTTTAAGGGAACTCAAAAATGAGAAGGAAGCAGACTAGCTGGCTGTGGCTCAAGGCCTAGATGTTCCCTGAACAATGACGCATCAAGTCTGACGCCTGAAGCTCAAGGATGGCCGAGTGTTATTGAGCTCCCCCAGAGATGTCACTGGGATGGTATGTTCATGTTCATTTATGTTCACCCCCCCCCCTCCCCCACAAAACTCCTTCGACGAGTTGGTTTAGAACAAGTCGATCGCGATCTTGGGCTTATCTTGGAAGAACACACTGCTTTGACTTGGTATGTCATAAATAAACTGCTTAATTTGAATAACTTAGTAAGGGACTGCATGTGGTTTTTGACGCCTTCAGAAAAGGTTCATCGTGGAAATATTGATTTCCTGACACTTCCTACAACTTAGGTGGCAAGATTGTTGTTGGTGAGGCTGGTTGTAGAACATGTCCTGGGGAGGTGAGCGAAGCAGCTGGACTGCTGTCACAAAACTCGTTCTTGATGTGCTTCTCCAGCTCTTCCTTGGAGATCTTGAGCTTCATGTTCAGCTTCTTATCTAGCAGTGTCCATGCATGTCTTTGAAGCGTCTTTAAAAAAGCTGGCCCACTCCTTGTTTTTTCTCCTCCTTTTTCTGATCCTCTCCACTTATTGCAGCCTGGTGAAATCTTGCCTGACCTCTCGATGACCTCTTCCTCCTTCCTTTCCTGTGGTCTGCTTCTTCTCAATTTCACCGAACTTCTGCTTTATGGATGATCACCCCTGGACATTGCAGTGACAGCTCTTACAACTGATTGTAATGCTTTTTACAACAGTACATTGTCACAAAGCAGCTTTACAGAATGAAAAGCCTTTAAACCCCCAAAGAGCAAGCCGAAGCGACGGTGGCAAGAAAAAACTCCCTTTTATGTTGTTATTTAAGGAAGAAACCTTGGGAGGACCAAGACTCAGTGGGGGACTCATCCTCCTTGAGCGGCCGGGCAGCAACAACAATGTAGGACAGCTATGTACAGATGTTAAACAAATGGAAAAACTAACAACTGGAAAACTATATGTGAGTCCATTAGGGGGCGTCCTGCAGGACCGTCTTGTCAGGTTCCATACAGTATTAGTCAGCAGAGCCATGGATGAAGGTCTCCATGAAGCCAGTCACACCTCAAAAGAAACAGACAAGGAAGGTAGTTAAAGCTAATAATAAAGCACGGCATTTAATTAATAAGTAATTAATTGACACAGTGCAGCATGTGACTCCGGCATCACTGACTAGAGCAGCATAAGTAAAAGAGGCAGATACTGCAGACTCTACATAGTTGAGATGGCGCCCCGGAACAGCATCAATTCAGTGCCACACCCCCCCCCTCCCCATTAATGATGTGGTGGGTGAAGAGATGAAACGACAGCATACACTGATCAGAGATTACCCCCCAACACAGCCAAGTCTGAGATCTACATCTTTATCTACAGGGGATTAATTAAACGCCAGATTAAATAAATGTGTTTTTAATTTATTTTTAAAGATTAATAGTGATTCAGAATCACGAACAGTAACTGGAAGGCTATTCCAAAGTTGAGGAGCCTTGTGGGAGAACGCTCTTCCACCAGCAGTAATTTTATTTATTCTAGGAGCTAAGAGTAGACCAGCACCTTGAGATCGGAGCTCACGTGTTGGCTTGTATGTTTGAATCAGCTCACTCAGATACTGTGGAGCCTGGTTATGTAAAATTTTATATGTTATTAATAAAATTTTGTACTCGATACGAAACTTAACTGGTAGCCAGTGCAAGTTTGATAACACAGGACTGATATGATCAAACTTTCGTGTTTTAGTTAAAACTCTAGCTGCAGCATTCTGCACAAGTTGTAATTTATATAATGATTTATTAGAAGATCCTGTCAGAAGTGAATTACAATAATCTAACCTTGAGGTAATAAAAGCATGAATTAGTTTTTCTGCATCTTGGAGGGAGAGGATGTTTCGTAGCTTCGAATTGTTACGAAGGTAAAAAAATGCAATTCTAGTAATATTGCTAGTGTGCTTTGTAAAGGAGAGATCTGAATCAATAATGACACCGAGATTATTTACAGATAAGCTGGGTCTAATTAAAGAGTTATCAAGGTTTAACATAGTGTTAGAGGCTTTGTTAATTTTGTCCTTGGGTCCAACTATCAGAAACTCTGTTTTATCAGAATTTAGCAGTAGGAAGTTTTTTGACATCCATATTTTAATATCTTGGATGCAGTCCTCGAGCTTAGTGACTGAACAACCATCATTAGGGTTAGCTGAAACATATAACTGTGTATCATCTGCGTATGAGTGGAAACTGATTCCATGTTTACGAATAATTGATCCCAATGGAAGCATATATAATGCAAATAGGAGTGGGCCCAGAACTGACCCTTGTGGGACGCCATATTTAACTTTAGCAAGATCAGAATATTGGTTGTTAACACAGGTGAATTGATATCGATCTGTCAGATTAGAAAACACCCACAATGTTTTCTAATCTATCAACTAAGATGTTATGGTCTATAGTGTCAAAGGCTGCACTAAGATCTAATAATACAAGAAAAGAGATTTGGTTATTATCCGAGGACATTAATAAGTCATTAACGACTTTAATTAAGGCTGTCTCAGTGCTATGATGAGACCTAAAACCTGACTGAAAAACGTCATGAACATTATTAGCTAGAAGATGGCGATTCAGCTGGTTGAACACTATTTTTTCTAGGCTTTTAGAGACAAAAGGAAGGTTTGATATTGGTCTATAGTTGGACAGTATTAGAGGATCTAAATGAGGTTTTTTAAGTAATGGTTTAATGACTGCACACTTCAGATTTTTGGGGACATAACCTATTTTAAGTGATGAATTTATAATGTTTATAAAAGGCTCTGTAATATTTGGTAGGAGGTCTTTAAGCAGGTTTGTAGGTATTGGGTCTAACATACAGGATGTTGTCTTTGATTGTGTAATTAATGAGACAAGCTCTTTTTTAGATATGGGGTTAAAGGTATTTAACTCTTGTACTATATTATTTTCTCTACCACTAGATTTTTCAAAAATCATTGAGGGTTGATTGGTTACGCTACACAATGCATTAGATGATTTAAGTCTTATGTTTTCAATTTTGTCACTAAAGAAATTTATGAAATCATTGCTGCTGAACTGTGAGTGAATCTGTGAATCTGATTCAGTAGCACTTCGAGTTAATTTGCCAATGGTACTAAAGAGGAATCTTTGGTTGTTTTTGTTGTTCTCTATTAATTCAGAATAATATTTAGTCTTCGCTGCATTGAGTGCATGTTTGTACTTAGTCATACTGTCCTTCCATGCAACCCTAAATACCTCTAATTTAGTTTGTCTCCATTTACGCTCCATGGTTCTAGTGGCTTGTTTTAGGGCGCGTGTTTGATCATTAAACCATGGAACGAGTCTTTTATCTTTAGTCCTTTTTAGTTTAAGTGGAGCGACACTGTCTAAGGTTGCAGAAAACGTGTGTTTAAGGTAATCCGCTGTGTTTTCAAGTTCATTGGGTCCTGATGCTTGTTTAATGTTTAATTCGGGTAAATGTTGTAGGAATGACACAGCAGTAGAGGGGATGATTGTACGCTTCATGTCATATCGCGGTTTAATGACTGGATCAATATCAATTTCTAAATCGTAGGTTATCAAATAGTGATCGGAGATGACCTCACATAGTGGAACAATAGTTAAATTATTAATGTTAATACCATGTGATAAAACTAAGTCTAATGTATGTTTACAGCGATGTGTTTTACCAACTACACTTTGAGTAATGCCCATGGAATCTAGGATGGAGTCAAAGGCTAATTTAAATGAGTCTAGTGGGTTTTCAAAGTGAACATTGAAGTCACCGACTATTAAGGCCTTGTCTGATGAGATTACTATGTTAGAGAGAAATTCACCAAATTCTTTAATAAACTCTGTATATGGGCCGGGAGGGCGGTATATGGTAATAAGTTGCATTAGATTGGATTTATTCTTCAATGAAGATGAACTGCTTATGTTGAGTACAAGAGCTTCGAAGGATTTTGACTCATACTTATTATTAAGTGTTACATTTATGTTTTCTTTATAGATCGTAGCCACTCCACCTCCTCGTCCACTAAGACGTGGTTTATGAGCATAAGTATAACCAGGTGGAGAGGCATCATTTAATGCTAGGTATTCATTGGCCCTAATCCAGGTCTCTGTGAGACAAAAGACGTTTAGAAAGTTATCAGTTATTATTTCTTGAACTAGAGCTGATTTTGATGACAGTGACCTAATGTTTAATAACCCAAGTTTTAACTTAAAAGTGTTTCTTACATTACTTGAGGTTGTACTATTGATATTAATGAGATTTTTATGGCACACTTTTTGGAGTCTTTTTGTTGTTTTTTGCTCACTGCGATACTTGATAACTGTCTTAATGGTATGGAACCTAGTTATTGTTATATCTGGCCCATCTTCCACTCCATCTCTCGGATTTTTTCTTTGTACTCATCAAGGGGGTTTCCTGGGGTTCCCAGGTTACTGGTGGGTTAGGTTACTTGCTGCCCACTTCCGATGCAGTCGTTTCCACTGTATACTGGGCTTTCTCAGCCATCCGCCATACTTTCCTGGCTGTCACGTGCGCTCTCGCAGGGGTCACTGATTACCCAAAGTATTCAATTTTTACACAGGTCAGATGTAAGTTCCTGCTGCAGCCATCTGGCCTGTCACACCTCCTCAGGTGCCAATGGGGGCAGTTGCAGAGTCGTCAGCTGGAGACCTCCCTTCTCTGAAATGCGCACACACACATGTACTACCCTATATGTACTAAGATGTATACACTACATGTGCTAACATAGCAAAACAACGAGGTCAGGTGCAAATGTCAAACACAAGGAAAGTAAAAGTGAAGGCTCAGAAATAGAGATGAAAAGAGGAGGAGAAACAAATATTAAAGGTGCAGGTTCTAACAGAATTAGAACCAACACACTCTAGTGAGGAGAAAGAGGATGGAAACCGAGAGTGTGCTCTGAGAGTAGGTGGGAAAATCATGATGTTCTTCTGAGATGGTCCTCAGTTCATTCAGTCAGCTGGAGAACTTTCATCTTCATTATACAGTAGAGCCTAAAATAAATAAATAAATAAATAAATTAATTAATTAATTGCTAATTTAATAAACAAATAAAGACACACTTTTTATCACATCACATTTGGTTTAAAGTATGTAGGAGGAGCTCAACATTTATTTTGTTGTTAAATTTAAACATTGACCCCATCCTAATTATCAAGATAATGTGTTTAAGATTTAAGATAATTACTTGATTCTGTATATGTGGCAACAGTTTGGGGAAGATCCTTTGTTGTTTATAAAGATCTAGTTTAATAAGTTATATTTACATTTAACTTATTTACAAAGCTGTTAACAGAATCACTTTACAATTTTGGGATGAATTGGAATGGTGGTTGTGAAGCAAAGTTTCTTATTCTAAATCAGATGTGATCACATTAATGTTTGTTTAACTGAATGACACTAAATCACAGAAATAATGAAAGAAATGTCTGCTGTAATGATTCTCAGTTCTCACAAACTTCAACTGCACTCTTTCAGTATGTAGAGACTGTAGAGACACAAACCATCAACCCCCCATGGTTTATTTAGAGATCAGTTACTTTTTATTCTTTGGATTATGAAATGTTTAAGGAAATTAATTGTATGTTTATATCTGTGTGAATGATTTACTTATTTATTTTACAGGTTGGAACATTGTAATCTATTGGAGGAAAGTTGTTCAGTACTGTCCTCAGTTCTCAGTTTAAACTCCTCCAGTCTTATAGAACTGAACCTAAGTAACAATACACCTAAGGATTCAGGAGTGATGTTTCTCTCTGCTGGACTGAAGAATCCACACTGTAAACTGAAGATACTGAGGTGAGATCATCACTCTTCAATCATTCTACATGTTTTATTATAGATGTCAGTCTGAACAATGGAGCTTCAATCTGCTTCCTGTGTAAAGAGACTAATGATTCAGAGCTCAGGATTCTGCTTCATTATGGAGATTCTCTTCTGAATCTGGATCTTCAGCTTCTTCCACAAATTTTACCCTGGGTTTAGTTCTGGTGCTAAAGTTACTGCTATAGTTCTCTCTGTGATCCCTGCTGTCACCAAGTCTTTGTGTGACTCTTTTACACTGCTCCTTGGTTCTTGAGTTCCAGTTCAGAACCTTTGTGAGTAGTTCCTGTGTGTAGCAGCTTGATGGTACATGTAAAGTTCCTTCATTATTGGTTCTTACATGAACCTTTAGGAGTTGTGAGTAAGAACCAGTGGTGCTGTTCTGTAACAGTGATGTTGTTCCTGATACTAAATGAGAGAGTCTTTTATAAGCTCTAAAGTTGAACTAAAGCAGCTGGTTGTGATTGACAGCTAAAGGTAGAATAAAATGAGCTGGTGCTTTAATTTACTGTAACTGAGTAAACTCCTTTTACTGAGTGACTTTATTACAATTTCACTATACTTTATTAAACAGGACTTTACTTACAGCTTACTGGAATCGAATGAATTTTATATGAATGTCTGCTCGAAATATTCATGTGAATTACTGCATTGAAACGCATTGTAAAGTTTGTATAAAGAAGGAATCAGTGAGTTTATTACATCACTGAAACATCTTATCACCCACTAAAATCAATGTAAAGAAATGAAATCAGTATCAGAGAGAACTCTGACACTCACTAGTTTTCCTATTGTCTTCCCTCTGTATTATGTCATGTTCATGATCACCAGGTCTGATCGCTTTTTCATATTTTAACTAGCATATCTTTTTTTATAAAAATATTTTTTAATAACAATTGAAATACAGTATTATAACAGTGTTGTTTTAGTCAGATTTATGTGTTTGTTTTAATACTAGCGCTTATAAATCATCCTCCTACTGGGTGACTGCCATGCCCACGTAGACAATGGCAGTGAGACCTGGTGGTCTGTGAGGTTGTGATTGGGAGGAACGAACACTCTGATCTGCATCTAAGCAGGGTTAAGTTATTGGATTTTGATGGATCCCTGCAGTTTATCTCTAATGAACGCCATTTTCGAGCACAAGGGTGTCAATAAGTGCACATGGCACCAGTATATCCTAGGCTGCATTATAACAATCAACTTTATTGTCATGTAAGCAGACCTGTGGCCATGTGTATTGAATATTTGTGTAAAGAAAGGAGCTGAGCTGTTAACTGTTAAACACCTTATGGAAAGATGAAATATGTATGGACATAGGAGTTAAATATATTTTGTACAGCATCCTTTGCCAAACATTCCCAACAAATCCTCATTACCCATTTGGGTGTGCTGAAAGCAGGTTATAGCCAAAAAGCAGTTTCTGGTGTATACACTGTATGTGCTGCAGGTTGGGAGTTGCTGAGCTTGACTGGGAACATCATTAGGTGATGGTAGGAACACTTTGAGGATCTTTTTAAAACCATCAACACGCCTTCCATGGAAGAAGCAAAGATTTCGGACTCAGATGGGGGTTCTTCCATCACTCGGACTGAGGTGGCTGAGGTAGTCAAGAAACTCGATGAGATCCGCCATAAGTTCCTTATAGCTCTGGCTGTTGTGGGGCTGTAGTGGCTGAGATGCCTGTACAACACCACTTGTACATCGTGGGCAGTGACACTGGATTGGCAGGGGTGGTGGTCATTCTCTTCAAAAAGGTGGATGGGATGGTGTGCTCCATCTGTAGGAAGATCAAACTCCTCAGATTCCTTGGCAAGGTCTTTGCAGGGGTACTGAAGAAGTAAGTCTGGCTGATAGTCAAAACTTAGAATGAAGCACAACAATGCACGTTCCGGCCTAGTCATGGACCACTGGTCCAGCTTTATACCCTCTATAAGATTCTGGAGGGGGCATGGGAGTTCGCTCACAGTTCATATGTGCTTTGTGGATTTGGAGAAGGAGAAGGTGTCATGTGGGGGATGCTTACGGAGTATGGGTACTGGGCTCACTGCTTCGAGCTATCCAGTCCCAACACAAGAAGAGCAGGAGTTTGTTTTGCATGGCTGGCAGTAAGTCAAACTGGTTTCCTATTGGGGTTAGGCTCCGCCAGGACTGCCTTTTGTCACAGATTCTGTTCATAACATATATAGATAGGATTTCTGGGTGCAGACAAGTGGTGGAAGGTTTTCAGTTCAGTTTATATGATTCTGTTTGCATCATCGGAATGTAACCTCTAGTTCTTGATAGACCAGTTTGTATCTGAATGTGAAGCTGCTGGGATGACAATCAGCACCTCTGAATATGTGACCACGACAGTCAGAAAAGGGTGGAAAGCTCTCTTCGGGTTGGAGATCACTTCCTGCCTCAAGTGGAGCAGTTTAGGTATATCTGGATCTAGTCCACGAGTGAGGGAAAGATGGAGTTAGAATGTATCAGATGGATCGATGTGATGTCTGCTGTAATGACAACTTTGCTCTGGTCTGTTGTGGTGAAGCTGGAGCTAAGCCAGAAGGCAAAGCTCAAAAAATAACAAAAAAATTAATAAATATAGTAAGGAGTTAGGTCATTCAGGAGAGGCTCAAAATACCTGTTACTCCACTTCGAGAAGAGCTGGCTGAGGTGAGTCGGGAATCTGGTCCAGATGCCTGCTGTACACCTCCCTGGTGTGGTGTTCCAGGCATGTATTCACCAGGGAAGACCCAGGACTCTGAAGAGCTGGAAGCGGTAGCTGGGGATAGGGATGTATGGGCTTCTTGCTAAGGTTGCTGCCGCTGCAACCCAGATCAGGTGGGTGATGGATGGATTTTAACATTCAGGACACTAATAGATCTTCCTTTCTAAAAGATAAAAGATTTTAGTAGAAGGAAATCAGAAGTCAAGTTATTCAGTTTGGCCATTTTTGGCACAGTGTGGAGTCTTCAGAATCATTTTCCAATGCAGCTTTTCGCAGATACAAAAATTTGAGATCAAGAATAATGAATAAGAGCCGTTTTTATATGGAAATGCCATATTTGGGATTTTGCAGAAAAAAGAAGTTGTCTTAAGTGGTTAATAAAGTAAGTTTAATTGTAGCCTGTGGGACATAAGGTACCAGTGGGAAAGAAATCAGAGGGGCATTAGGACCTAACAGGAAGCGCTGCCTCGAGTAATTAAGGCAAATATATATTGAGCTCCCTAGGGATCCGTAGCATGCCGACATCATTGAGAAGCGTGCTCAGAACAGCAGTCTGGAGTTTCCGACTTTAGTCCTTGGTTGTGGTGTGTGAGATTCAAACGCAGGAGAAACGGTATGTCAACTCTTTAGTGGTTGCAAGTGCATGTAGTGGTTGCAAGTGCATTTCAAGTGCATGAGTAGCTCATATTTCTCTGGATAGGCTCAATGGGCTGTTTATTTATCCTGTAGTTCAATGCAGTACTGAGGATTTGTTCTGGTTATCCCATCAGTAATATTGGAGAGAGGAGTGGAATTACAGGTAACTACGCTTTTTAGAAAGGTTGGTTAATGCCTGTAGATTGTGGGGCTGTGGGTTCTTATAATAGGTTGGCTCAAAGTAACTTGGTTGTATTATATTATATATTATGTATATATTGTTGTAGTAACATTAATTTTGTCTCTTTATAGGAATGATTGGTGGCCAGCATAGGATGTAGCCACTGTTTTTCTCACTGTTTTTTGCTATTATTATTTTCACTGTTTTTTCTATTAATTTCTCACGCTTTTGTATTGATGTTTCTCATGTTTTATTTATAATTGTTTTTCATTGTGACAAGAATTGATGGTCTGAGTTTTAAAGTCGTGTATTAATGTCCTATTTTTAATGAAGACCATTTAATGAATATTAATTGCAATGAATGGTCTAGAGTTGTATTTTAACATTGGAAGTGTTTGTAATCTTTTCTTGTTCTTTTGCCTTTTATCATTAATTTTATTAATTTTCCCATTTTACTGAGGTTTATACCCTATTGATTTGAGAAACGCTGTATTGGGGTCTTCTGCCTTAGATTGTGGCTGATGGGTGGTTAAGCCAACTTCTAGACCAGTTCATGTGTGGTGGTTTGGGTGAACAATTGAGATTTTGATGTGGAAATAGATACCTGGGTGTGTAGATTTAAATTTAATAATATATTGATTGTGGTGATTATTTCCATACTTGTTGTTTTACCCTCATGACAGGTTTCACTTTTAATACTGTTGACTGCAATTCTAGAGTTTTCTATGGCAAATACATAAATGGATAATTTTTATTTGGTTGATCTTTTTCTTGAATAAAGTCATTGTATTCAGCAGCTGTGTGATCATTTGACTGAACCATTGTGGGGAATAGTCTAATTAAATAGGGTTCTCCCACCCTTTATAATTAGGGAGTGGCGTAGTCTTCATTTACTTGGGTTTAGTCGTATGGGCCACATAATGTATGTTAATATCTGTGTAAATGATTTATTTCTTTATTTTACAGATTGTGGGGTTGTAATCTAACAGAAGAAAGTTGTTCAGTTCTGTCCACAGTTCTCAGTTTAAACTCCTCCAGTCTGATAGAACTGAACCTGAGTCAGAATAAGCTACAGGATTCAGGAGTGAAGCTTCTCTCTACTGGACTGAAGAATCCACACTGTAAACTGAAGATACTGAGGTGAGATCATCACTCTTCAATCATTCTACATCAGGGGTGCCCAATACGTCGATCGCGCAGGGGTGTCAGGTAGATCGCAATGGAGGTTTGAATATTTCTGAATATCAAATGAATATTTCTTTATGTCAAACTTTTTTTTTATGTCAAACTCAAAATGCATTTGCTTGATTTGCCAAGTAAACATTGCTCTTCCATTGGGTCTGGTTGTTTGGATGTACTAAAACCAAGTTTTCGCCATGCTATTTGCTGGAATGTGGAATGCAATTTCTGTGAAAATGGCAATCTGAAGCTGTCTTTTCTATACAATACTAACATCCATCTACAGTATATGGGGCAAGTTGGAGAATTCAATTGACTTGATCCATGTTTTTGGCCTGTGAACCCACAGGAAACCCACGCGGACACGGGGAGAACATGGAAACTCCACCCAGATTGGGATTCGAACCGGGAATCTCTAGCGTTGAGAGGCGAATGTGCTAACCACTAAGCCACCGTGTCACTACAATAATAACATGATGTGTGTAAACAGGTTTCAATTTAAAAGCCTAAAAAAATATTAACCCTGGTAGATCATGATGACCTGTCCAATGGAAAAATAGATCTCGGGACATAACAGGGTGGGCACCCCTGTTCCACATGTTTTATTATAGATGTCAGTGTGAACAGTGGAGGAAATATCTGTAACACTTTAAATATATACATCTCAGTTCCAATGCAGACAATCATATGAACTTATAAACAGATGTTTAAATGAAGTCCATCATGAGCCAGATGAAATCCGTTGATCTGTAAATAAAGTATTGCTAATATTTAATAAAGAAGTGTCTGTTTCATGACCGTCTTCAATCTGCCTCCTGGATATGCCATGGATATGACTGTCATTACGTCGTCAATAAATGCACATTGACATTTGTCCTATCAACATCTATCGGAAAGGATATTTGGGGATGATAAAATTATTTTTCAAGATTGTAATGCATATTACCATAGAGCAAAAACTGTTAAAACATTCCTTAAAGAAAGACACATAAGGTCAACGTCATGGCCTGCAAACAGTCCGGATCTCAATCCAGTTGAAAATCTGTGTTGGATGAAAATGGTCCATGACAAGGCTCCAACCTGCGAAGCTGATTTGGCAACAGCAATTAGAGAAGGCTGGAGCCAGACTGATGAAGAGTACTGTTTCTCACTCATTAAGTCAATGCCTCAGAGACTGCAAGCATTTATAAAAACCAGAGGAGGTGCAACAAAGTACTAGAAATGTGTTGGAGTGTTGTTTTGTTTGTTTTTCATGATTCCATATTTCTTTCCTCAGAATTGAGTGATTCCATAATTTATTCCCTGTGTTTGTTCTAAAAACTGTTACTGGCTACCAAAATTATTTTTTTCTTTTTAGTCTTTCTTAAAGCCAGAAAGTTGCCTTTTGAAATGCATGTGTTTTTTTTTTGTCATGTCTGTGATCTGCTTTTTTTCTACAAAATTAAACAACTGAAGGAACATCCTCAGGGACTTGTGATCCCATACTTTTTGCCAGGGGTTGTACATTGGCTCTTCGTTCTTAAGTCCCAGGACCTTTGTGTGTAGATCCTGTATGTAGCTGCTTGATGGTTGTGAATAAAGCTCCTTTGTTAGTGGTTCTTACAGGAACTTTTAGGAGAAAACACATTTGTGAAGTCCACAAGGAATTTTTGCTGTTGCTCTGTAGCACAGTAATGTTGTCCTGAAGGTTGTGGAAGAGTTCTTAGTGCTAAATAAGAGTTCTTAGTGCTTAGTCTCACATCACTAAAACATATTTTTCAATGTAAAAAAATGAAATCAGTATCAGAGAGAACTCACTAAAACTGACAGTTACTAAAAGTATTTTTACTCCCACCTGTAACCTGCATGCCATGGTAGATGATGAGTGTAATACCAGGCCTGACCACATGAGACAGAAAACAGGAGAAAAATACTTTATAAACTGTATTAAATAAACATAAATTTGCATTAAAATACCTCATATCATGATATTTACATGCTTCTGTCTCCGTGGTAACAGTTTGGGGAAGGTCCTTTGTTGTGTTTATTTGTTTGAATGATTTATTCATTTATTTTACAGGTTGTGGAATTGTAATCTAACAGAAGAAAGTTGTTCAGTTCTCTCCTCGGTTCTCATTTTAAACTCCTCCAGTCTGATAGAACTGAACCTGAGTCAGAATAAACTACAGGATTCAGGAGTGAAGCTTCTCTCTGCTGGAGTGAAGAATCCACACTGTAAACTGGAAATACTCTGGTAGGCATATTAATCTTCTCTTCTAGAACTGATTGTATGTTTAGTTTTAATTAAAGGATTTTGTTTTCTTTGCAGGTTGGCTTGTTGTGATTTTACAGATGAAGGATTTACTGCTATGGTTTCAGCTCTGAGATCAAATCCATCATCAAACCTAAAAGAACTTTATATGTATTATAATGATCTAGAAGATTCAGGACTGAAGATGTTGTCTAATATACAAAACAATCCAATCTATAAATTGAATAAATTACGGTGAGTTATTGAATAAATCTACGGTGAGTTTTATAAAAAATATGTAATTAACTAAATAATTAGTTCAATCCTAAATTTGAAATACAATTGAATCATGAAGAAATCAGATTCATAAAGTTACAAATCAATTTAAAACCAAACTTTCACATTATTAATATCATGTTTCATAAAATAACCATGTTGCATAAAATCGATCAGAAAAGTAGACATCAGTAAATGTTCATAATGAGAATATTAATAAGAAGAGAATGATTATCAGCTTTAACTCTGATCAATTTGATTGATTCCTTACACATTCTCCAAAATATTGTGGAAATAACAGTGGAGATGGTTAGAGCTTCAGATATACTGATGAGCTTATTTTGAAGATTTAATATGGAGATAATGATTAAAATCAAATGTAGGAGTTCAGTGAATGTGTGTGTGTATTCATTCTGTAATAAACCTGTGATGGTGTTTTCTTCTTTCTTACAGCATTGCTTATTTCTGAGTCTCAGACAGGATTGTGGGTAAATGCTATATCTGTTCAGTATAAGTCCTTCTGAATGACAGCAGTGTGAACTGATTCTCTGATACATTTATGTTTCGTTTCATCATTTATTCCTGAACTTTATTCATATAAACTGTATTTTTTCTGATTGAGAAGCCGTTCCTTGTGTGAGTTCAGTCATTCAGAGGTTGTTCACATATTTCTGTTCATGTAATGTAATATCATGTAACTTGAATGTTTATTATCGTGTATATTGTCTTGTATTTATTGTAATTCTTGTTTCGCACAAGCTGTTTGCACATGCACACTTTATGTTGGGTTGTGTAACTGCTCTTCTGTGCAGCACCTTGTTCCTTGAAAACGTTGTTTTGTTCCACTATATAATGTAGACAAATTTTATATCGTTGGAATGAAAAATAAAATACTTCAATACTTGAATATATATAAATATTATAACAAATGCATTTTACTTCAGTTACTAATCTTTTTTTGCATGTTTTTTTAATCCCATTTATTTAAAGAATCTAGAACAATGATCTTTTCTATCAGTTTATTAAAGGTTTCTATGTATTACCACAGTGTGGAGTTAAACGTTCATTCTGTCCTCACTCTCATATTCATTTCAACAGGTATTTATAGTTTCTATCTTTCATTTTTACATCATTAACTAAAATAATTGCTCTAGCATCACTGTTGAAAGAGAGATCAGATTAAATGGAATACTTCTTAGCTAAAGAACTTCAGTTTTATCCAAATCTTTGAGACTGAAACAGGGAACAGGACAGGGAAGAACTCAAACTGTCTATTAAGTTTAAAGTGGACGGATTTAATTACACTGTGTGTATGTGAATTCAAACACTGACATGAAGTGTTTCAGGTGTGGACAGGTCAGACATAACATTTGTCCACTAAGTGCTGAACCTAACCCCGAAGGGCCAGAAAACCCTGAACAGGAAATGCACGGATCTGATGCTGCTGGACCTATTGTGGTCATTTCCACAGCAGTGCTAGATGGACAAGCCAGGCACGTCCACTACACGTGACAATGTAGAATGTGAACTGGCTCATGAGGTGCACCTGCATCAGTGATAGAGAAACCAAGTGTAAAGCCAGGTGTGGTTGAAAAGCACAAGGTACACTCTGTTATGCCTATTTTCCTGGACACTAAGGATATTGAAATGATGGATTAACTTGTTTTTAAGGTCCACGGTAAAAAAAAAAAAAAAAAAAAAAAAAGCGGGGGAGAGTAAAGGAAACCAAACAGGCCAAACACCTGCCCACAGGGAGATTAACACTTTGAAAGATTCAGTCCACAGCTTATTAACTTCTTTGCTTCCAGTACATGCGGAGGAACCATTCTAGTACACTCATCCATCTGCTGGCTTCCATTTCAGCCTAGTAGTGTCCTGGCTTTAATTCTCCGATCTCTCACTACAGATGCTCTCGCTGTGTGTGCAAGCTAATGTGGCTATTGCTATCTGCCAGTTATAAAACTCTGCCAGTTATCTGCCAGTTATAAAACTCCCCAGAAGCTCAGCCAATGCATATACAGCACTAATTACACGCAGCCCAGTACTCACCGGCTACAAATGCATGATCAGAAAAGCTCAGGTAAAGCCCTAAGGTGCATACTGGCATTTTAATACAGTGTTTTTAAATGATGTTCATTTTAAAGAATGTTTTATTTATTTTTGGATTGTTTTTCAAGATTCAGAAAACGTCTTATACGGCCCCTCACAGGTAAACAAAATAAGCATTTAAAAAAATGAATAAATAAAATAATAATAATCTGGCCCGCAATTTAATTATTTATGCATTATTATGTTATTTTTTATATTTTGTCTTAATTTGTAATGTGATGTTGGTGTGTTGTCTTTATTTTTGTGCTTATGCTGCGTTGCCTGGTGATTAGTGCCAGGCAATGCTGCGTAAGCCCAACCCACTCGTAAGCTGCACGTCTCTACGTGTAACGTGTTGTACTCAGAAAAGAAGCCAAAGTCGATGAACTTTATAACAGTCACTGGTGTAGATGTGTCGCTGGTGCTAATGAAAGATACAGACTCGTGTAGTAATAGGAACTCCGAATCGCTTTACTCTTCCACATGTATCGTACATCTCTCGTGTGTCACACCTTTATTCGTCCACCCGCAACGCATACCTTAAGAATAGTGCCCATGTTACAGCACAACATTCTACAACTGGTTTATTGAAAACAGCGCTCAAACCCCAGTAAACGTACTGATGGTGTAACGCCGCGATGAAGGTAATCGCTGACACTTGGGAAACCGAACTCTCCAGAGAGATAATCCATAGAACAGAAGAGAAGAGAGCGCAAACAGCGCATTACCGAAGATCAGACGCAAACAGCCAACCCAACCGAACAGCAAGATAGAGAGATAAACAGAAAGTAGTAATCAGAACTCTGGAGAAGAACTCCGAGTGCCACCAGTGGCAGGAAGGGGAATAGCAGGTACAGAAGGTAAGATGGATGTGACACTACGCTACGCATGTGCTCACCATTCCCAGCAAAAACATTTTGTTAGCAAAAATGTCACTTTCGAAACTCTCAAAAAATAAAATAAAAGTTGACTTGGAAAAAAGTACATATGTGTGTGAAAAACTCTTCTCAATTGTAAAATTTTATAAATCCAAGAACAGATCCAGACTGACCGATGCCCATCTCCAGTCCATCATCAGAGTGTCCACTGCAAACTCACTTAAAGCAAATGTGGATCATTTGTGTCAGAAGAAGCACTGTCAAGTTTCTGGTAGCAAGCACTGAGCAAACACTGAGTCTATTTGAATGTACATATATAAATAGTTGATTTTCCATGTTTCCGCTGCTTTTTGTTGCAATTCTTTAATCTGGCCCCTCATCGAAAACACAGCCTGGTTAGTGGCCCCCAGGTAATTTGAGTTTGAGACCCCTGGTCTATAATATCTTTTAAAACAGGGAGTGTGACTAGCGGCATGATGACGCAGTGTACATCGGAGCTTGACATCAGAATGGGACGCGTCTCAATCCAAGCACACTAGGCTGAAATGCGACTTGGCGGTAGTGGACCTGCACATACACACAAACAGCACAAGTAACGGGGCAAACACAACACAAGGTAACCAGGATGGCGAGGCGAGACGAGAAGAGAGCTGGAGTAGTCAAGGCTTGGGAAACATAGGCACAAGACTATCTGGCGGGGAGGGACGGGAGTGAGCTGCTTAAATAAGGGAACCGTGATTGGGGAACCCAGGTGCACAGAATTACAGAGGCGTGGAGACAGACACACCTACACCACATGACGAAAACCCAACAAGAATTAACCCAGAAAGTGCTGCTTATAACGCTCTCACTGATTTAGATAAAAATAAATAAAATGGAGAAATTAGAGAAACATGCTTTTTTATAAATCACTTATGCTTATACCTTCTCCTTTTGGGTTGATTTATTTTGGAACTTAAAGAAAAACATTGGTAAAGACATTCCCCTAGAAAGTCAATATATTATTTATGTTTTCTGTAAGCCTTGTTTTCATTCTAATGAGTGTTTTATTATCAACCTTATTATAATACTGTTAAATATTACATTCACAACGTTAAAAACTCTAAAAACTTATATATTTATCATCTTTTTTGAACTCAGACCTTAAAATATATTTACAAGCAATGAATGCAATAGGCTCATCTTTAAATTTAAAAAGATCCATCGATCTCTAAAAATGTTAAAACTTTATAATTGTGTTTAAGGCGTTGCTTTGGTGGATCGCTCTTTTGTTTTCTGGTGTTAAGATGACTATGAAGCTTTCTGATTTGGATTGTTACTTTAGCTCTGCTGGCTTTATTATTTTTGGTTATTTTTATTCAGTTATATACTTTTACTTGTTTCTGGGATCTACTTTATTTTACATTTTTACACATATGTCTAATATGATACAGTACTATAGTTTACTACTTCTCAAAATTTGTTCCACAATTTTTTTAAATCTCAAAATTTTACTGCTTATGGTATTTCTGGGTCTGAGAAACGGTATTTCGTTTGCATCTCATGTACATGTTACACAAATGACAAAGTCTCATTGAATAATTGAATCCTTGAAAAAGATACCGTAAGGTTTACTGATGGATCTTTGGGTCTGTTTTTTTTTTTTTTTTTTTACATCCCAGAGTAAAGCTTATAATATTTCGGAAATAATAGAAAAATCGATTACATGGATCAAGACATAAAGATTACTAACAACAGAATTCTTTCTTGTCCTGAAGGTGATGATCATAAACCCTCAGTTCATGAAATATGTTTTTGAAAAGTGGATAAGGAGAAAAGGAAGATATCCAACAACTGGCTTCTTTATCATTTTATTCTCCTTGTACATCTGTGACCAGGTAATGACACCGTCTATCCACAGTCCTTTAGAGATCATGAGATGAAATGCAGTGTACATGACCAATTTGTTTGTAACTTTTGTGTTTTTATTATTTTTGATTATTAATATGACATGAAGCGGCACGGTGGCTTAGTGGTTAGCACGGTCGCCTCTCAGCACTAGGGATTCCCGGTTCGAACCCCCATCTGGGTGGAGTTTCCATGTTCTCCCCGTGTCCACTTGGGTTTCCTCCGGGTTCTCCGGTTTCCTCCCACAGTCCAAAAACATGGATCAAGTCAATTGAGTTCTCCAAATTGCCCCATATAGAGTGTGTCTGTGTGAGTGAGTGAGTACCCAGCGATAGATTGGAGCCCTGTCCTGGATGTATCTGCCGAGCGCCCGAAATGTTCTCCCCTGGATGGGCAGGGGGAACCCCCCTGATAATGATGATGGATGGATGGAACGTGTTTGGATTTGGGGCTGATCAAAGAGGAAGTTGGGGCCATTATTATGACAAAAGGTATAGTATAAGCTTCAACACAGGGAACTACAAAGGAGGCAGTGAACACAGCATGCTGAAAGAACTTGCTAAAATTAAAACAAGCAAACTGACTTCACCACAACAATGTCCACAATACTGGAAAGCTATATACTCTAAGAAACTCTGGACATTTTGCTTCCAATAAATGCTTAACATTACCAACTGAAAAGAGAATCACTGTGTGAAATATAGAAGGTAGAATTGCTAATTACTCCAGTTTGCCACATTTGAGGTGTCATAAAAACTGCTGCTTATGGAACAGTCAAGATCCTTCAAGATTTTAATGATTTTTTAAAATATTTTTTTTAACGAATTTGTTGTTATTGTGGATTTGATTTAATTATGAACCTTCTGTAATTGAGGATCTGCTCATGTGAGCTCATTAGAGTTCATCTATGGGAGTTCAGGTTTTACTCCTTTATTTATATTTAAATGATTAATAGATCAGTGACCTTGAGTTTAGATAAGGTTTCAAATAGAAATAAAGTTTAAGTTCATATTTTTAGTTTGTCTTAAACATGTTTTACATTTCCTTTTTATCATATAATACATTGTCAGCTCTTATATTTTAATTTAATTTTCAATACAAATGTGTTTGTTTCTTTTTGTAACCATTTATTATGTATTTTATATTCATCCTCTGACGAGTTGCTGTGGTGGATCGCTCTTTTGTTTTCTGGTGTTAAGATGATTAAAGCTTTCTGATTTGGATTGTAACTTCACCTCCTTTGGCTTTATTGTTATTTTTAGTTAGTCCACTTCACTTTACATGTTTACACATATGTCTAATATGATATGATAATTTACTACTTACCAAATTTTTTTCTACAATTTTGTAATGGTTTTTGTTTTATTGCCATTGTTATTACAAATTCATGAATAAAAATGAAACTTTCTGTTGAAATGACGTCACGTGGAATGACTCCAGCCAGCCGATTGTAGTCATGGTTGCCAGATTCGTACACTTACCAACACCAAGTTTGGTTTGTCATTGTATTTTAAATGCACAATTGTCATTTTATCCCACAAGTCCAGACACGTTTTTTTTTTTAAATAAGTGCTGCCCCTAGTGGTCATTGTGTTATGTTATCTATGTTATATGTTATTGATTATATGGCGTTTCAAATTTCATTTAGAGATTTATAAGGGTTCGACGTTTGGAGACTTAAAGTACACCATTAAATGGGCATTTTCTGATGGAAGGATAAGTTTTAAATATTAATAAATAAATAAATAATAAATAATGCGGCGGCACGGTGGCTTAGTGGTTAGCACGTTCGCCTCTCAGCGCTAGGGATTCCCGGTTCGAATCCCCATCTGGGTGGAGTTTCCATGTTCTCCCCGTGTGCGTGGGTTTCCTCTGGGTTCTCCGGTTTCCTCCCACAGTCCAAAAACATGCCCCATATAGAGTGTGTCTGTGTGAGTGAGTGTGTGCCCAGCGATGGATTGGCGCCCTGTCCTGGGTCTATCTGCCCAGCGCCCGAGACGTTCTCCCCTGGATGGGCATGGGGAACCCCACCGCGACCCTAATAGAGGATAAAGCGGGAAATAATGAATGAATGAGTAAATAATGCGCTTTAACGATGCCTAGTAACAGGTGCAATTCAGTAGCACCACAGAACGGGTGATCTTTCACTGCGCATGCGCTTTAACGTCTGAAAACGCGTGTGCTTCAGTAGCGCCTGAGAGCGGGTGTGATTTAGATGCGCATGCGCTGTAAGGACACTTTAAGACGCATGAGAACTAGTGTGCAGTTCAGTTTGAGACATTTGGAAAAGATGCAGGGATGCAGGGTCTGTCATGAGATGCATATCCGCTTTAAAGAAGAGTTTTTCAAAAAAGACAGGGAAGAGAATAAAGCATTAACTACATAGTGAACTGATAGGTGAATAAACATAAGACCTTTTTATCTTTAAAACAAACACACACTGATTATAAAATGTCCTAGATATTCGTACCTAGTTCTTTTCGATCACTAATAACACTACTAGTGCACTACATTTACAATACAGAGTGATTTTGAACGCGGCAAGCAGCCCAACAACAATATAGTTGAGTAGTAATAGTTGAATCCTTGAGAGGAGGAGCTACAGAGAATGAGTCATAAAGGAAGCTTGGATTTTGACCAATGAGAACATGCGCTCGCAGTGGGGCGCTGTAGTTTATAAATAGCGCACTTCCAGCCGTTAAACGTTTATTCTGAGAACAGAGCCGCAGTCTGAGCATCGTGTCTGAACTATCGAAGTCCGAACCTCAGAAAGACTCAAAGAAAGCCGTTACCATGACAACCGCTGAAGGCAGAAAAGTAACACAGAAAGCACCGCAATGAGAGCTACGTCATCAACGTCTACAAGGTCCTGAAGCAGGTTCTAGTGATGGAGCTGCTGAAGCCTTTGAAACCTTGAAGCTTTCCATCAAATTGGTTCGAGAAAGGGTTCATTACTCGGTGCTTCGCTTGCACACAAACCCATCCCCCCCTGCTGGTCAAAACTATTGAGATATTAATATAATTGATATATTATGAGTTAATAAACACAGAACATAAAACCTTAAGTTCACAATAAAAAGTTAAACCAGTAACTCAAGTTATAAAGTAGGAGATCGTCTGTGAACTGAATTGTCTGA
>JAFMOC010000671.1:30000-112500 GCA_019802505.1 Corydoras sp. C115 | reverse complement strand
TTAACAATCAGCTTAACTAACAACCAGCTTAACTATATAACCAGCTTAACTAACAACCAGCTTAACTATATAACCAGCTTAACTAACAACCAGCTTAACTATATAACCAACTTAACTAACAACCAGCTTAACTATATAACCACCTTAACTAACAACCAGCTTAACCATATAACCATCTTAACTATATAACCAGACTAATTAACAAACATCTTAATTAACAACCAGCTTAACTATATAACCAGTTTAACTAACAACCAGCGTAACTATATAACCAACTTAACTGACAACCAGCTTAACTATCAACCAGCTTAACTATATAACCAGCTTAACTATATAACCAGCTTAACTAACAACCAGCTTAACTATATAACCAGCTTAACTATATAACCAGCTTAACTAACAACCAGCTTAACTATATAACCAGCTTAACTATATAACCAGCTTAACTGACAACCAGCTTAACTATATAACCAGTTTAACTAACAACCAGCTTACCTTTATAACCAGACTAATTAACAAAGATCTTAATTAACAACCAGCTTAACTAACAATTAGTATAACTAGTCTGCACATCTAACACACACACACTCACGCACACACACACTCACGCACACTCACACACACATACACACACATACACAGAGTGGTGAGTGCAGTGATGACATCATCGTGATGACTGAATCAAAGCTTTAATGAATCTGAATGATTAACGAGTGATAATTAAAGGTGAAGCGGATGAGGGGGCGGGTGCAGGACGGGTGTGAGCGTGTGCAGCTGTGATGTAATCAGACTTCCTGTGGCTGTGGGGGGGAGGAAGGAAGTCAGCAGAAGACTGGGTCATGGCACTTCCTGTCTGTGAGCCAGATTCAGATGATTATGGAGACGTTCTGCTGATTCAGCAACAACAGAACACCAGGTTCCCCTCTGAGATCCACTGAGACTCCGCCCCCTGCGGGGTCAACACACACACACACACACACTCTGTTCTGATCGGTGGATCTGAACCGGTTCCTCGGGTTCTTCCCTGAATGAATCCGATCTGATCGCGCCGCACCAACCGCGGGCCGTGATTGGCTACCGGCAGCGGGGCAGATAAGCTGCACCACATGGAGGCTTCTGATTGGCTGTTGGAGGGCAGACAGGGTTCAGGTGAGTTTCTGAAGGTTGTGTAATGAGGTTCAGGTGTGGACCTGTCTCACCTCGCCTGCAGGGCGGCGGCTCCTCCGCCACGTCAGCGTTATATAACACCGACCAAGAACACATCCGGCTCAGGAGAACCAACTCCCACTCACAGACCCACAGGACGGTTCCACCAGGAACTCTGACCGGGCCCCAGAGGAACACGGAACCTTCTGCTCCCAGATCTCCAGAACCTGATCAGACCCTGATGAAGATCTCCACTCAGTCTTTCTTCTCAACATTTAGAACTGATCGGATTCGTTTGGTTCTCATGGACATGCTCCTCTCACAAAGATCAAAGAACCTAACGATCCGATCTACAGAATGGAACCATTGTAAAGTCAAATCTGTGATTAGACCCCAAAGTTCCATCCATCATCTTCAGCTTTATCCTCTATTAGGGTCGGGGGGGTTCCCCATGTCCATCCAGGGGAGAACGTTTTGGGCGCTGGGCAGATAGACCCAGGACAGGGGGGCAATCTATCACTGAACACACACTCACTCACACACACACTCTATATGGGGCAATTTGGAGAACTCAATTGACCTTGATCCATGTTTTTGGACTGTGGGAGGAAACCGGAGAACCTGGAGGAAACCCACAAGGACACGGGGAGAACATGGAAACTCCAGCTAGATGGGGATTCGAACCAGGAATCCCTAGCGCTGAGAGGAGAACATGCCAACCACTAAGCCACCGTGCCACGACCCCATGTATTTTTAAAGCAATGAATATTAATGAGGTCAGGCACCGATGTTGGACAGTTATGGAGCGAGGATGAGGTCTGTGTGGTGAAGCTCTTCAGGAACCCGAAGTTATTTAGGAACAGAACCTCCAGCGAGGCAGAGGCTGAAGGTCGTCTGAAGGTTGGTGTAACGTTACCTTCACAGCTGTACGGCTGGCGCTTCAGAAGATCTGCGGTATGAAGCGGAACCTGATGAAAGAGGACTGTGTAGAACATTTAGCACCTTCATCTCCACAAGAGAGAGAGAGAGAGAGAGAGAGCGTGGGTGAGAAAGGAAGCAGATCTGAGCGAGCGATCGGATGTGGTGCCATCACACGCTGCACCAACCATCTGCATGAGGAAGCAACCTCAACGGGGGACCAATCACAGCGCAGAACCACCTTCAACACGCCACAGTATCACTCCAGCATCAACATCAACACCATCAGCACCACCAACACATCAACACCATCAACATCAGCACCACCAATACATCAACACCACCAATACATCAGCACCACCAATACATCAGCACCACCAACACATCAACACCATCAGCATCAGTACCACCAACACATCAACAATATCAACATCAGCACCACCAAGCATCACACCACCAACACATCAACACCATCAGCATCATCACATCATCAACATCACACGAACACATCAGCACCAACATCATCAGCATCAACATCACCACATCAGCATCAGCACCACCAACACATCAACACCATCAGCATCAGTACCACCAACACATCAGCATCACCAATACATCAGCACCACCATCAACACCATCAGCATCAGTACCACCAACACATCAACAATATCAACATCAGCACCACCAATACATCAACACCATCAGCATCAGTACCACCAACACATCAACATCAGCACCACCAATACATCAGCACCACCAATACATCAACACCATCAGCATCAGTACCACCAACACATCAACAATATCAACATCAGCACCACCAATACATCAACACCATCAGCATCATCAACATCACGAACACATCAGCACCAACATCATCAGCATCAGCATCACCAATACAGCAACACCATCAGCATCAGCACCACCAACACATCAACACCATCAGCATCAGCACCACCAACACCATCAGCATCAACACATCAACATCAGCACCATTAGCATCAACATCACAAACACATCAACACCATCAGCATCAGCATCAACACCATCATCAACACCACAAACCAGGACAACCATCAGCATCACAAACACATCAACACCCACATCACCATCAGCACCACCAACAGCATCATGAACACATGAACACCAACATCAGCAACAGCATCACAAACCAGGACCACCATCACAAACACATCAACACCACCATCAGCATCACCACCACCATCATGAACACATCAACACCAACAACAGCATCATGAACACATCACCATCACCACCACCATCATGAACAACAGCATCATGAACACATCAACACCAACATCAGCAACAGCATCACAAACCAGGACCACCATCACAAACACATCAACACCACCATCAGCATCACCACCACCATCATGAACACATCACCATCAGCACCAACAACAGCATCACAAACCAGGACCTCCAGCACCAGTTCTTGGTTTGGTCCTTACCATCAACAGAACCAGGACCAGCACCTGTATGAGCTCCAGCACACGTTCATACAGATGGACCCCACAGAACATCGTCAGAGTTCTAACAGCAGAACCGGATTCCACAAGATCTGAAAATCATCATAATCAGACCTGACATCAAAGACAGACAGACAGACAGACAGACAGACAGACGGGTCTTCATTAAAAAACCTTTTTAATTATTCCTGATCATTAAGGTTTAATTTGTTACATGAAGGTTTGAAGACGTTTGAGTTGAACTTCGTTCATTTGATTTCTTTGATGCGTCGACGTGCTCCATCGTTTAAACTCGTTTATTTAATTAGACTTATCGTTACGTTTAAAGGGACGGGCTTGGGGTCGAACAGCGTGACCTTTGACCTCGCGAGTGACCGGCGTCCGTAAAGAGGTCAGTTTTCTTTCCGGAGACAAACGAGTCGAACAAACGAGACCGAAAAATAATCCATCTTTATTTTCTGTATAAAGATCCTGCGCGTGATTCGTTACAGCTGTACAACACGTACCCACAATCCTTCATCACGCACAAATAAACCACGCCCACGCCCGGCCACGCCCCCGCCCAGCCACGCCCGGCCCGGCGCGCGATCGATACCAAAAATAAAAATGATCCCTGATGAGGTCCTCACTGAGGTAACCCTCCATCCTGAACCTCCGCCTCGCCTGGAAACCCAAACATTAAAAACAACGCGCTACGCAAACGTTCCCGCGCCATCCACCACCGGAGGCGCCATCGACGCGCCCGCTACCGTTCTCACCGCGTCATACACACAACGGGTGCTACATCAGAAAGGGCTAGCTAACAAAAAACACTCAACGTAGCGCTCTGTGACGAAAATTAGCTTTGCCACAAAGTTAGCATGTTGAATGAACGTTAAGCGGCGACGTTAACACCCGTCCTGCGCGTTCGGTTCGCCGTCGATCTGCAGAGGAACGTCGCGCGTTTCAGCCGAGTCACTGTCATGGGTTAACATTGCTTTATTTTAGCATGCTAGTTAGCAGGTTAGCTGAACAGCGACGCCTCATCAGCTAATACAAACCCCGCCCACTCAGGACTTTTATTCCGTGACATTTTGTTGGTTATAACAAACAGTCTGACACTAAGTGCTTCTGTTAGCACGATTTCCTGCGGCGTCGGACGCTAGGTGATAGATTATAAAGGAGCCTAGCGTCGGAGTCGCGCGTCAATCGGCTGCTACGCTAAAAACAACGCTCGACGAAAATAGAACATTTATTCTTCAAAAATAAATCCGCCATTAGGTTTTTAGCGAGCGTCGCGTGGTGAGAAAGTTAGCGGGTAGCACACGTTCACGCCGGCTAGCCTGGCGTCCTCTTCTCGCGTCATTAGCTGCTCGATGCTAACAGATCAAAGTCGTTTCAAGCATGAGAAATGGCCGTCCTCCGTCATTCAGGAGGAGAGCGTTGCATATCTGCGCAAAATAGATTTATATATTATATTAATATTCAAAAACATCAAAAGGCCACAGGAATGTCGTAACACAACGAGGGGATTGTGGGAATCCGGCGATTCGTTGAACCCAAACGACCCGACAGAACGTTATCATTACCGTCGATCCCGCGCAACTCATCAAAGCTCTACGATGAAATCACGACATTCACATGACCAGCTACGTCCAGCTACGTCCAGCTACATCACAACTCGCTGTGTTTTTAATTTGTTGTGTAATAAAATGTGTGGGTTTTTTCTCGCTGTGAGACGTGATGATGTAAAAACGTTTAATTAACGTACGTGATGATGTAAAAACGTTTAATTAACGTATGTGATGATGTAAAAACGTTTAATTAACGTACGTGATGATGTAAAAACGTTTAATTAACGTACGTGATGATGTAACAACGTTTAATTAACGTACGTGATGATGTAACAACGTTTAATTAACGTACGTGATGATGTAACAACGTTTAATTAACGTACATGATGATGTAACAACGCTTAATTAACGTACAGTGACGACGCAAATCCAACAAAAACATGAAACGTTTTAAAATTTAATTTACTGATGTTTTTGTTTTCCAATTTTAAAAATGCAGAAGGTTAAAGGTGAGATGGTGGCGACCGTGTTCGAGGTCGCTGTTCAACAGAAAAGTCAAATCCAGATGTTGTTAGATGTTTTTATAAAGTTTTCCCAGAAGCCCGTCATTGTGAACTGACCTCAGACTGCTGTGTACTGTTAGGCTCATTGGGGTGCTGAAAACAATCGATTCTTCAAAGTATCGCGATTCTTAGTCCTGGCGATTCTGAATCGATTCAAAATGCCCAAAAATCTATTTAAAAAAATGCCTTTAAGTTTTATTTTTTGGCGCCCCCTCCAGAGCGAACTGCACATCGCGTTACGTATCCGCTTGGCCGCCATACAGCGAGCTCGTTAACCAACTCCCGTTATCTGAATAGAGTCCGCTAACATGGAGCAGGGGGAGGGCGTGATTCATCGTCGTTAATGATAATAAATAATAATAATGTTCTGTTTGTTTACATTGTTGTTTCATCTCGTCAATCACGTCATTTAAACTAAATTTAAAGAAATTTTAACTAGAGAAATCGATTCTGAATCGAACCGTGACTCAAAAATAAGAATCGAATCGCCAGACACTGAGAGATTCGCACACCTATTAGACTCCTCCCCTTTTGATCGTAGCGAGTGATGAATATCGTGAAACATCGTAGGCCCGGTGAGACCCGGCGAGACCCGGTGAGACCCGACGAGGCCCCGCAAGGCCCGGAGAGACCCGGTGAGGACCGGTAAGTACAGAATAAAAGATCCTCAGTTCACAAAGTATAAAAAGTAAAAGAATCAAAGAATTTAAAAACCCGAGGCCATTTTTATTCAAAACAGCGTTTGTAGTAGAAAATACTGCAAAGACGTTCCGGAAACTATTGCAGAAGAATGCCGGGTCCGAACGGAACCGAACCCGTTAGAGACGTTAGTCCTGCGTTATTACTGCCTTTAAAAATGAAAGTTTATACAACCGTCTGAAAAGATACAAAGAGAGTGACGAACAGTCGGGATAGGACAGAGTCGTATAAAAAGGTTATATAAGGCCAGCTTGAAGCAACCTCGCCGACATGCCAACCTCAACCTCACCTTCTCGCCACACCGGTCGACCGTGTGACCGGCGGGACGGCGAGCGGTAAAAAAAAACAACCTCTTCATTCCACTGACCGGAGGTCAGCACCAGATCAAACACACGCTGTCAGGACGGCGAGGACGGGCGGGCGGGAGGGCGGGGTCCCACGTCAGGATAAGTGCCAAAACGGGAAAGGTTCCTCTGTGCAAACTGCATGACATCAACAAGAACGGAACCATGGTTCCTATTAAAGAAAAACACCATGCGGTAAAAACGTGGTTGTGGTGGTTGGTGTTGTTGGTGGTTGGTGGTTGGTGGTTGGTGTTGTTGGTGGTTGGTGTTGTTGGTGGTTGGTGTTTGGTAGTGGTGGTGTTGGGGTGGTGATGTTGGGGTTGGTGGTGCAATACCGTCAGGGTTTTGGTCTGTAAGTCACAGATCTGATGACCCGCCTCCCTCTTGTTTAAATAAAGCAACCCTCCGTTCCGTACGGTGACCTTTCCAAAATGTAAATGTCAAACAAAAAGATTGGCGTCCATCAAGACAAGAAGTTGTACTTAAGTCACGGTGGACGGTCGGAGACCCTGACCCTCGTAAATCCAGGACGGGCGGAAGGTGAGGAAGCCGCACCGTGAGTTCCGTGGTTCCTTAAAGACGAGGAGCAGCTCCCTCTGAAGGTCCTGTTCTCCAGCTGCCTGACTGAGTGAGGAGTGAGCGTTTTCCGGCGGTGGGCGGGGCTTCACGTGGACTCGAGGCTGTCGAGCTGGAACACGTTGTGATTGGTGGGCGTGGTGAAGAACAGCTGGTCCCTGGGCGAGCGGTTGTCGCAGGTGGGGCTGTTCAGGCCCAGCGTTCTCTCGAAGTCCAGCAGCTGACCCATGAAGTTGAAGTTGGGCGAGATGTTGGACTTCTTGCGCTTGACGAAGTCGTAGGCGTCGTTCAGACTCAGGTTGAGCTTCTGCATCAGGTACGCCACCGTGACCGTCACCGAGCGGCTGATCCCCGCCAGGCAGTGCACCAGGATCCCGCACTTCTTAGAACGCGCCTCGTCTGAAAAGCACATCAGAGGTTCAGAGAAGAACCAATCTGAACATACAGCATCAAAGAAACCTCAGAACTTTACTACAGCAAAATGGAATGAGGTTGCAGTTGCATGGTTGTTGGTGCCAGGCGGGCGATGTGTGTATGGCAGAACCTGGAGACCCCTTAGTCTTAGTTTTGGTGTAAAAAAGAGAAATCTCCAGACCTCCAGGTGAAACCACCTCACACACACAGATGGTTCTGGCTGATGGAGATAGAACAGTAACTTGACCATTTATTACCACCGCCTTCATCTCCTCTTCTGATGTTCACCTCCACCATGATAAACCATGTCATGATCTCAGATCTTCTCAAACTGGCTCCCTGGTCATGATGATGATGACATCACTGTACCATGTTCTCCACAATCACCAGATCCCAGTTCAGCAGAATGTCATTGGGACGTGGTGGAACAGGTAGTTCTTGAACATGGTGGTGCAGCTACAGCACGATGTTCTCATGTTATTATGGAATGTTTCCAGAACCCTGGTGATTCTGACAGTTCTGAACCAAACGGAGGTCCAACCCGGTTCTAGAGAACCTGCTAAAGCGGCTGGTGAGTCTATATTTCACTCAGTCAGCAGATCTGAAACACGGTGTTCAAGGTTTTACATTAAGATTTAAAGAGTTCACCTTAATGAGATCAAAGAGAAACGATTACAATAACAAACACTCTCAACGTTAATCAGTAATTATTTAATAAATTGTTTATAATTGTTTGTTTTTCTAACGATCTGAATCTCTTTGATCCTGAGTCATTAATATTTACATAACTGTATAATTAATAGACGGCGCTGGTGGAGGAGGACTTTGGGTGGTGGTGCTGGTGCTGGTGGTGTTGGGGGGGGGGGGGTAAGGTCAGCCCATGTCCTGTTTACATTATGGAGGTGACATGAGCGTGTGGAGTGCAACCTGACCTTCAGCGACGCCGGATGTTTTCATGTCATAATGCTGCATTGTTTCTCCTCCAGCAGAGAACCACAAACAACTAGAGACCAGAACTTCCTGTTATTCTTTAGAACATCATGATATGAAAATGACCTTCCAGAGAAAGCAACCAAGAACATCCTCATCCTCATGTACGTGATCTTCATCCTCATGAACCTGATCTACATCAACATGATCTTCATCCTCATGAACCTGATCTTCATCCTCATGAACCTGATCTACATCAACATGATCTTCATCCTCATGAACCTGATCTTCATCCCCATGAACCTGATCCTCATGAACCTGATCTACATTCTCATGAACCTGATCTTCATCCTCATGAACCTGATCTACATTCTCATGAACCTGATCTTCATCCTCATGAACCTGATCTTCATCCTCATGAACCTGATCTTCATCCTCATGAACCTGATCTTCATCCTCATGAACCTGATCCTCATGAACCTGATCTTCATCCTCATGAACCTGATCTACATCCACATGATTTTCATCCTCATGAACCTGATCCTCATGAACCTGATCTTCATCCTCATGAACCTGATCTACATTCTCATGAACCTGATCTTCATCCTCATGAACCTGATCCTCATGAACCTGATCTTCATCCTCATGAACCTGATCTACATTCTCATGAACCTGATCTTCATCCTCATGAACCTGATCCTCATCCTCATGAACCTGATCTTCATCCTCATGAACCTGATCTTCATCCTCATGAACCTGATCTTCATCCTCATGAACCTGATCTACATCCTCATGAACCTGATCCTCATGAACCTGATCTACATTCTCATGAACCTGATCTTCATCCTCATGAACCTGATCCTCATCCTCATGAACCTGATCTTCATCCTCATGAACCTGATCTACATCCTCATGAACCTGATCTTCATCCTCATGAACCTGATCCTCATGAACCTGATCTTCATCCTCATGAACCTGATCTACATTCTCATGAACCTGATCTTCATCCTCATGAACCTGATCTACATCCTCATGAACCTGATCTTCATCCTCATGAACCTGATCTTCATCCTCATGAACCTGATCTACATCCTCATGAACCTGATCTTCATCCTCATGAACCTGATCCTCATGAACCTGATCTTCATCCTCATGAACCTGATCTTCATCCCCATGAACCTGATCCTCATGAACCTGATCTTCATCCTCATGAACCTGATCCTCATGAACCTGATCTTCATCCTCATGAACCTGATCTACATTCTCATGAACCTGATCTACATTCTCATGAACCTGATCTACATTCTCATGAACCTGATCTACATTCTCATGAACCTGATCTTCATCCTCATGAACCTGATCTTCATCCTCATGAACCTGATCTACATTCTCATGAACCTGATCTACATCCACATGATTTTCATCCTCATGAACCTGATCCTCATGAACCTGATCCTCATGAACCTGATCCTCATGAACCTGATCTTCATCTTCATGAACCTGATCTACATCCTCATGAACCTGATCCTCATGAACCTGATCTTCATCCTCATGAACCTGATCTTCATCCTCATGAACCTGATCTACAGATATACAGAACCTCATGGTCTGATTACTGTAATGTTCTACTGACAGAACCTTGTAATAACTCTCTCTCTCACACACACACACACACCTCAGTAGTAATGCAGGTCAAAGGTCAGGTGGTTAGTTAATCATGAACTTTCATGTTTGCAGCTGAAATTCATCAGGACTCTGAACCCAGACCTCCACCCAACACCATCTGACATCATGATGCTCCACTTGTGTGTGTGTGTGTGTGTGTGTGTGTGTATATATGTGTGTGTGTGTGTGTGTGTGTGTGTGTGTGTGTGCGCATGCTCACCGATGAAGGAGATGGCCTCAGGGAAGAACTGTGAGAGGTTCTGGCTCCAGTGGTCAGAGATGGGGATCTGTTTGTAGGTGAAGTCTCCGTGGTGTTCGAACATGTTGGGCAGGTTGGGCGTGACGTTCAGGATGTACCTGATGTTGTACTGTCCCAGCACGTCCAGGTTGGTGGAGTCTTTGGCACAGCCCAGGTACAGGTAGGGCAGGATCTGCACGGGGAACGGCGGCTGGTTGCCGGGTAACGGGCTGCCGTCCGACTCGGTGGCGCTGCCCGGCTCGCGGTCCGACTCGCCGTCCGAGCCGTCCGAGCCGATCTTCAGTCCGCTCAGACCCAGGACCGAGGCGGGGGGCGAGTTGCTGGGGCAGGACGAGTCCAGGTTGGTCTCGCAGTGTTCGGGGAACTCGGACTGGAACTTATTAAAGCCTCCTGAAAACAACAGACCCGTTACACACTCACCGGACGGACGGACGGGGCCTTCCCTAAAGTGTTCACACCAAGCAGGAACTAACTGTTTAAACACTCAGGAACCCAATCCACAGACAGAGAGCGCGTCACATGATCATTACATCACTGCAGTGAGATCGCTGTAACCCTGAGGCTGATGGGCTACAACCAGGTTCTGATACACATCTGTCAGAATGAACGATGACATCATCATCAGTTTATTTACAAATCTACAGTCTGTTTACATTAAATTAAATAACACACACACACACACACACACACACACACACACACACACACACACATATATATATATATATAAATACATAAATATACACACACTCATATACATAGACACAAACAAACAAATACACACATACACACACACACATATACACATGCAAACACACACACACACATACACACATGCAAATACACATACACACACACATATATATATACACTCACATAAAAATACATAAATACACACACACACAAAAATACAAACATATACACACACTCATACACACACACACATACAAACACACACATACAAACACACTCACATATAAAAATACATAAATACACACACACACACAAAAATACAAACATATACACACACATATACAAACACACACACACTCACATACACACACACCCACACATACAAAACACACACACACACATATAAAAATACATAAATATACACACACACACACACACACACATATATAAACATAAAAATACATAAATACACACACACACACACATATACACATAAATATACACACACACACACATACACATAAAAATACATAAATACACACACACACACACACACACACACATAAATACACACACACACACACACACATATACACATAAATATACACACACACACACACACACACACACATATATATATATATAAAAATACATAAATACACACACACACACACACACACACACACACACATATACACATAAATATACACACACACACACACACAGTGTGTAATGTTCAGTAACAGTGAGGGTAATGTTCATGTGTGTGTGTTAAGTTTCTCTTCCTTCATTCATGAAATAGAACTCCACACACACACTCACACTCACACACACACACTCACACTCTCTCTCTCTCTCTCTCTCTCTCTCTCTGGCGCGCCCCATCCCCCCCCCCTCCTCTTTGTGAATGAGGACAACATGGCGTCTCTGCTGCTCTGGTCTCTTTGTGGACGCCGTCTCTCTGAACGTCTCTTTAATTAACAGATTAAATTCATCAAAGTTTCAATTCAAATCTGTGAGTGGACTTTAATCTGAGAGAACACTGACCACTGCCCACTGACCACCGCCCACTGACCACTGCCCACGCCACGCCGTCCACCAGGGGTTAACACTGCGCTCCAGCTGTGATCCCTCACACACCCCCCCCCCCCCCCCGGCTTCCCTCCACCCGCTCGCTCGCTCGCTCTCTCTCTCTCTCTCTAACAGTGTAAATGTGACTCGCCCGCTCTCTCTCTCTCTCTCAGTGTAAATGTGACTCGCCCGCCCTCTCTCTCTCTCTCTCTCTCTCTCAGTGTAAATGTGACTCGCCCGCGCTCTCTCTCTCTCTCTCAGTGTAAATGTGACTCGCCCGCGCTCTCTCTCTCTCTCAGTGTAAATGTGACTCGCCCGCTCTCTCTCTCTCTCTCAGTGTAAATGTGACTCGCCCGCCCTCTCTCTCTCTCTCAGTGTAAATGTGACTCGCCCGCCCTCTCTCTCTCTCAGTGTAAATGTGACTCGCCCGCGCTCTCTCTCTCTCTCAGTGTAAATATGACTCGCCCGCGCTCTCTCTCTCTCGCCTGATCTCTCTCTCTATCGCCCGCGCTCTCTCTCTCTCTTGCCCACTCTCTCTCAGTGTAAATGTGACTCGCCCGCTCTCTCTCTCGCCCGCTCTCTCTCTCTCTCTCTGTGTGTAAATGTGACTGGCCCGCCCGTTCTCTCTCTCTCTCGCCCGCTCTCTCTCTCTCTCGCCCGCTCTCTCTCTCTCTCGCCTGCTCTCTCTCTCTCGCCCGCTCTCTCTCTCTCTCTGTGTGTGTAAATGTGACTGGCCCGCCCGTTCTCTCTCTCTCTCGCCCGCTCTCTCTCTCTCTCGCCTGCTCTCTCTCTCTCGCCTGCTCTCTCTCTCGCCCGCTCTCTCTCTCTCTCGCCCGCTCTCTCTCTCTCTCTCGCCCGCTCTCTCTCTCTCTCTCTCTCTTGCCCGCTCTCTCTCTCTCTCTCTCGCCCGCTCTCTCTCTCTCTCTCGCCCGCTCTCTCTCTCTCTCTCTCGCCCCGCTCTCTCTCTCTCTCTCTCAGTGTAAATGTGAGAGTCAGAACAGGAAGTCTGATTCAGATCTGTCCTTAAACTCGGTCTCAGCTTCCTCCTGTTACAGCGAGAGAAAATGGAGAACCGAGTCCGGCTCTCACAGACAGAACCTCAGAACGTTAGAACCTCGGAACCTCAGAACGTTAGAACCTCAGAACGTTAGAACCTCAGAACCTTAGAATGTTAGAACTTTAGAACCTCAGAATGTTAGAACCTCAGAACGTTAGAACCTCAGTTACGGATCAGTAACAAACGCAGGTGGACTCGGTGAGGTCCAGAGTAACAGAGGTGGAGAGAGCGGCCGAACTACAGCGTTATCAGACCTGCTGCTGTTTGTTTACATTCAGATCAATGAATAATCCGATCTCACAGAATAATCCGATCTCTCAGAATAATCCGATCTCGCCGAATAATCCGATCTCGCCGAATAACCCGATATCACCGAATAATCCGATCTCGCAGAATAATCCGATATCGCAGAATAATCCGATCTCGCAGAATAATCCGATCTCGCCGAATAATCCGATCTCACCGAATAATCCGATCTCACAGAATAATCCGATCTCGCCGAATAATCCGATCTCGCCGAATAATCCGATCTCGCCGAATAATCCGATCTCGCAGAATAATCCGATCTCGCAGAATAATCCGATATCGCAGAATAATCCGATCTCGCCGAATAATCCGATCTCGCCGAATAATCCGATCTCGCCGAATAATCCGATCTCGCCGAATAATCCGATCTCGCCGAATAATCCGATCTCACAGAATAACCCGATCTCACAGAATAACCCGATATCACCGAATAATCCGATCTCACCGAATAACCCGATATCACCGAATAATCCGATCTCACCGAATAACCCGATATCACCGAATAATCCGATCTCACCGAATAACCCGATATCACCGAATAATCCGATCTCACAGAATAATCCGATCTCGCCGAATAATCCGATCTCGCAGAATAATCCGATATCGCAGAATAATCCGATATCGCAGAATAATCCGATCTCGCCGAATAATCCGATCTCGCCGAATAATCCGATCTCGCCGAATAATCCGATCTCGCCGAATAATCCGATCTCGCCGAATAATCCGATCTCACAGAATAACCCGATCTCACAGAATAACCCGATATCACCGAATAATCCGATCTCACCGAATAACCCGATATCACCGAATAATCCGATCTCACAGAATAATCCGATCTCACCGAATAACCTGATCTCTCAGAATTAAACTAAACACAGAAGTTATTTTTATATAAAAAAGAAGCTGCAGGAGAAATAAATCAGAACGAAAGAGGAACCTTTTAAATGCACAGGTTTTGTAACTTTAGGAACTTAAATTAAAGGCTGTGTGAATGTGAAGTTTTAATAGTTTAATAGAGAAGTTTAATAAATAACATTAACGATTTAATAAATAACATTAACGGTTTAATAAATAACATTAACGGTTTATTAAATAACATTAACGATTTAATAAATAACATTAACATTAACGATTTAATAAATAACATTAACGATTTAATAAATAACATTAACGGTTTAATAAATAACATTAACGGTTTAATAAATAACATTAACGGTTTAATAAATAACATTAACGATTTAATAAATAACATTAACGGTTTAATAAATAACATTAACATTAACGATTTAATAAATAACATTAACGATTTAATAAATAACATTAACGATTTAATAAATAACATTAACGGTTTAATAAATAACATTAACGATTTAATAAATAACATTAACGGTTTAATAAATAACATTAACGATTTAATAAATAACATTAACAATTTAATAAATAACATTAACGGTTTATTAAATAACATTAACGATTTAATAAATAACATTAACGGTTTAATAAATAACATTAACGATTTATTAAATAACATTAACGATTTAATAAATAACATTAACGGTTTAATAAATAACATTAACGATTTAATAAATAACATTAACGGTTTATTAAATAACATTAACGATTTAATAAATAACATTAACGATTTAATAAATAACATTAACGGTTTAATAAATAACATTAACGATTTAATAAATAACATTAACGGTTTAATAAATAACATTAACGATTTAATGAGTGAATATAAAGAAAATGAATTTAATAAGATGAATAAATAAAGTGATAAATAAATGAAGGGTCAGATGAGTGCACTGTGTGATTGATGTAATGAGTGTACGGTGTTGTGTGTGTGTGTGTGTGTGTGTGTGTGTGTGTGTGTGTGTACAGGTTAATGAAGGTTTGTAATTAAAGCCTGATGATGTCATCTTTAAAGAAAGCTCTCAGCTTTACAGAGGAAATGACTTTCACTTTTGCAGAGGGCGTCGGCTGAGTGGGCGGAGCTTCGGTGTCTGTACACACTGCTGATCTGAGTGTGTTCTCTCTGTGTTCTATGTTCTCTGTGTGTTCTCCGTGTGTCTCTCTCTCTGTGTTCTATGTTCTCTGTGTTCTCTCTGTGTTCTATGTTCTCTGTGTGTCTCTCTGTGTTCTATGTTCTCTGTGTGTCTCTCTGTGTTCTCTCTGTGTTCTATGTTCTCTGTGTGTTCTCCGTGTGTCTCTCTCTGTGTCTCTCTGTGTTCTATGTTCTCTGTGTCTCTCTCTGTGTCTCTCTCTGTGTTCTATGTTCTCTGTGTGTCTCTCTGTGTTCTATGTTCTCTGTGTCTCTCTCTCTGTGTCTCTCTCTGTGTTCTATGTTCTCTGTGTGTCTCTCTGTGTTCTATGTGTGTCTCTCTGTGTGTCTCTCTGTGTTCTATGTTCTCTGTGTGTCTCTCTCTGGGTGTCTCTCTCTGGGTGTCTCTCTCTGGTTGTCTCTCTCTGGTTGTCTCTCTCTGGGTGTCTCTCTCTGGGTGTCTCTCTCTTGGTGTCTCTCTCTGGGTGTCTCTCTCTGGGTGTCTCTCTCTGGGTGTCTCTCTCTGGGTGTCTCTCTCTCTGGGTGTCTCTCTGGGTGTCTCTGTGTGTGTGTGTCTCTGTGTGTGTGTGTCTCTGTGTGTGTCTCTCTCTGGGTGTCTCTCTCTCTGGGTGTCTCTCTCTCTGGGTGTCTCTCTCTCTGGGTGTCTCTCTCTCTGGGTGTCTCTGTGTGTGTGTGTGTCTCTGTGTGTGTGTGTCTCTCTCTGGGTGTCTCTCTCTGGGTGTATCTCTCTTGGTGTCTCTCTCTTGGTGTCTCTCTCTTGGTGTCTCTCTCTTGGTGTCTCTCTCTTGGTGTCTCTCTCTGGGTGTCTCTCTCTTGGTGTCTCTCTCTGGGTGTCTCTCTCTGGGTGTCTCTCTCTGGGTGTCTCTCTCTGGGTGTCTCTCTCTCTGGGTGTCTCTCTGGGTGTCTCTGTGTGTGTGTGTCTCTGTGTGTGTGTGTCTCTGTGTGTGTCTCTCTCTGGGTGTCTCTCTCTCTGGGTGTCTCTCTCTCTGGGTGTCTCTCTCTCTGGGTGTCTCTCTCTCTGGGTGTCTCTCTCTCTGGGTGTCTCTGTGTGTGTGTGTCTCTGTGTGTGTGTGTCTCTCTCTGGGTGTCTCTCTCTGGGTGTCTCTCTCTTGGTGTCTCTCTCTTGGTGTCTCTCTCTGGGTGTCTCTCTCTGGGTGTCTCTCTCTGGGTGTCTCTCTCTGGGTGTCTCTCTCTGGGTGTCTCTCTCTTGGTGTCTCTCTCTGGGTGTCTCTCTCTGGGTGTCTCTCTCTGGGTGTCTCTCTGTGTTCTATGTTCTCTGTGCATCTCTCTGTGTTCTGGGTGAATTCACACCTGAGCAGACCGTCCACCTGAGGTCCGAGTCCAGTTCTGAGAGCCACGTCTCCGTCTGATCCAGATTAACCCCCCCCCCCCATTTATTTTAAAAGGACACATTTCCAAACACTTCAGTCACATGGTTTACACCCTTAGTGTGGAAACTCCAGATCAGTGCACATCGACACTGAGAGAACATACCAAAGAGAACCAACCCTCCAGACAAGCGCCCACTGATTCCACAGATACACGCCGCGTCACCAGCTGACCGTGATCAATGACCAGGTGATAAAGAGGTCATGATCAGGCCACAGTGAGGTATTGATCTGGTGTTGATGGGTCAGGAACAGTTCCTCTTTATGATAACAGACCTTCAGGACAGTTCCTCTGGAACCACAACCGTCACATCTCAACATCGACTGAAGCAAATCAGACCGGTGACGTCAGGCACGAACTCATTAATTATTCAAAACGATGACTATGGTTTAGAACATAAAGAGTGAGCAGTCACAGATTCAGGTGTAATGTTCCCGACGGGTTCCTTTAATAACCTAACGTTTTAATGATGATGATTATTATTATAATGATGATTATTAGACCTGTGGTGGTGTAGTAATTAAAGGGAGCTCACCCTCCAGGTAGAAGGCGGTGCAGCCGTCCTCGCGGAGGCGGTGCATGAGGAGGGCCAGCACGGAGCCCGAGGCCCCCGGAGTCCCCGGAGTCCCCGGGCCGGCGGCCGGCTCTCCGTCCCCGCTCTCGTCGTAGAGCAGCACGGTGTCGCTGCGGCAGCGGCGGCTGAAGCGCTCCTTGTCGCCGTCGTTGGGGATGACGGAGCGGATGGGCAGGTTGCCCTTGCGCAGGCGCCGCAGCATGAGGCCCGGGATGGCGAGGTGGATGGCGCTCTCGATGTGGGAGGACTCGTACAGCTCGTGCGAGCGGCAGTCCAGCAGCAGCAGCGAGGGCGGGCCGGCCTGGAGCTCGTCCTGCAGCCACGCCGCACTTTTGCCCCACATCAGGGCAACTGGCTCATCGGGGGGCGCCGGCGGGCGGGCGGGCTGAGGGGTGGGGGGGCGGCCGGGCACCGGACCGACATGCGCGCGCGCGCCCGGGCTCCCCAACGGCGACTCCGATCGGATCCAAAGTCCAGAGAGAGAGAGAGACAGACAGAGAGAGAGAGAGACAGAGAGAGAGAGAGACAGACAGACAGACAGACGGGACGAGGCGCACGTGGGGCGGTCAGTCCGCCGACATCAAACGGACCGCGCGGTGGTTTCCGCGAGAGCGACACAAAGTAACAGCCGGAGCGTCGGTGTCCACGCGCGCGCGCGCACACACACACACTCTCTCTCCGGCGCTCACGCGACCACGCGAACCCTCAGCCTCATCTCGCGCGCGCGCGTCCTCACGGCTTTGCTCCCGTCCCGGTCTCGCGCCTCCGGGATCCGAACCCGCGGGCTCGCAGTCGTCGGTGGGGGGGGGGGGGGGGAGAGATGGCGCTGTTCGCGCAGGAACGGGTTCGGAGCGGCGGACTTTGACAGGGCTGTGATCCGCAACAGCGGGGGGAGGGGGGGGGGAGGAGCTCGAGGAGGAGGAGGAGGAGGAGGAGGAGGAAGAGGAGGAGCGCTAACGCGCGAGCCGCTTAAAGACGCAGTGCGCCGCCATTCACAGCGCGCGCACCTCACTCCGCCGCGGACACATCAAAGCGCCGGGGACGTCCCAGGCACGGTCACGTGACCGACCCACACCTCCCGGCCCCGGCGTTTAGCGCCGCTCGGTAATTAGGGCTTATTACATATTTATTACGTCACCGCGACGCCTCCGAAGGTTCCCAGGTTCTCGCACAAAGGTACCGAAACAGGAACGGGAACCAGGAACCTTCAGTCTGATTATCCTGAAAAGAAACCCATAATCCAGATTATTCACCCCGTGATGACGCGATTATTACACTGGACACGTCACAGAGGCTTCAAACTAACTGCAAACATCAGATTAAAGTTCTTAATTTAATTAAATTAAATTAAATTATGAATAATCCCGAACTCGGAGACATTCTGAGGAATTAAACATCATTCTGTAACAAAAACATCACAATCTACAATAAAACAATTAATACAACTTTAAACGAATTAGATCTTTGAATGGGGCGGCACGGTGGCTTAGTGCTTTGGCATGTTCTCCTCTCAGCACTAGGGATTCCCGGTTCGAATCCCCATCTGGGTGGAGTTTCCATGTCCTCTCTGTGTCCTCCCACAGTCCAAAAACATGGATCAAGTCAATTGAGTTCTCCAAATTGCCCCATATAGAGTTTGGGTGTGTGTTCAGTGATTGATTGCCCCCCCCGCCCCCTGTCCTGGGTGTATCTACCCAGCGCCCAAAACGTTCTCCCCTGGATGGGCATGGGGAACCCCCCCGCGACCCTAACAGAGGATAAAGCAGAAGGTAATGGATGAATTGTTATTAAATAATTATTATTAATTATTATTATCTATCACTTGATCCTCTACGGGGGGTGCTAATTCGGGCGCTGGGCAGATACACCCAGGACAGAGCGCCAATCCATCGCTGACACACATGCACTATAACGGGGCAATTAATCAGCGTTTGAGGAGCAGGGTCTCAGGTTGTCTGTGGAACCCTGAGCACTTGGTCTTCACGGCGTCCTCTGAAGGATGGATTGTGAAAGACAAAGAAAGAAAATGCAGAAGGAAAGAGGAACCGGTGATTTCACCGCAGCTGCCCCGCGGCACACAAAGCCCGTTTATCTCTGTGAATAAAGGACAGGACTGTCCGCCACCGTCTCCGTCCTCAACCAGACACTCACCAAGCCCACAACCTCAGCACTGTCCTCAAACTTCTGCTCCTCTTTAAAACACAGCTGCAACAGCGACCTCTACTGTCTGACTGCGCCGCTGCCGCCGGCTGCGTGATGGACAGGACAGTCTGCGATCATTAATGCACTCATTAATCAGCAGAAATGACGTCACACCGCGGTCCACCGTCGGCCTGATGGTGGGAGGAGCCAGGGCTGAAGGACATCAACAGGAGTCAGGGCAGAACATCTGGAAAGAGTGTCCATCCATCCATCCATTATCTTCTGCTTTATCCTTTATTAGGATGGGGGGGGGGGGGGGGCTGGGCAGATGCACCCAGGACAGGACGCCAGTCTACCGCTGGACACACACTCACTCACACACACACTCTATATGGGGCAATTTGGAGAACTCAATTGACCTTGATCCATATTTTTGGACTGTGGGAGGAAACCGGAGAACCCGGAAGAACTCCACGCAGACACGGGGAGAACATGGAAACTCCACCCCGACTGGGATTCCGGGAATCCCTAGTGCTGAGAGGAGAACATGCTAAACCACTAAACCACCGTGCCACCCCTGGAATTGAGTGTATTATCCAGAATCTGAGGTCAGAAGTTCCAGAGAGAACATCTGAGGTTCTGCTAAACAGAGATCGCTCTGGAACTCGAGGACACGGTCCATCAGAAGATCACCAGAGCAGATTCCAAACTGGACCTCCAACAAACAATAGAAAAAAATCTGAAACACGGAACCAGCAGGTTCTAAAGAGAACCCTCAGAACCTCTGTGAAGAACAATGACCCACAACTCCTGAGGTGGGGAACCAAGGACTGACCACACAGGAAGGTGAACACCTGACCACGTTCTGCCTGCAGGTGACCCTGTGGACGTGACGGTGAGCACGCGGTGCTGGGATAGGCTCCAGACTCACACAGATCAAAGGTTTCAGATTGGATGTGTAATTGCTGACTTCCTGAGCGGTGATGACATCAGCAACTTCATTAACCTTCACCACTTCCTCTCCAGGACGGCGGAACCTGCGCAACCGGAACTTCGTTAATTAGCCGTCAACTTACAGGTGTGACATCACCAGCACACACACACACACACACACACACACACACACACACAGAAACACAAAAGAGGAGACAATAGAGGAAGACGGATTCCTTTGGTGGACGTCACGCGGTTCTGAATGAGGGGCGTGGATGCAGAACGTGCGAGACGAGGGCGGGGCCTGCTTTCTTTAAAATAACTCCCTCACATACCTCTCCTTTTATGGTCGCTCGCATCAAACGGTATTTACATCGTTACTATAGCAACAGCTCAGCTCATCTATAATCAACTCATTGCATAACTTCTCATTTAAATATTCATTAATTATAATCATTATTATAATTACACACGCGGGAAATGCACTCATTAAATATTAAAACATAACTCAGATTATATTATTGATTAGTCCTGATGAGTTTAGATTGTTGGATTAATTAAAGGTTTTAACGAGGTTAAGGTCTCAGAGCCATGGCGTCCAATCAGATTTCACTTCACAACCTTTAAAGGTTCCTGATTATGGTTCATAGAACCGATTCCTTCAGTTTATAATTAGAGTTCCGTTTGATTTGGTAAAGCTCACAAACAGCTGTGGCCAGGTTGAGGCCTATCCCTGCCACTCTTAATGGCTGTAAGTGGAGAAGCAATCCAGATGTTCTCCCCATCAGAGACCTGAGAGAACCAGAGGAGAGAACAGAGAAAACTCTCATCTGGGTTTGTTTTTATTAAATAAACTAATAAAACATTAATAACAACACAGTCTGAGGTCCTAAACTCGATAAAGGCATGGAGGAACCTGGTGAGGAACGTGGGTGAGGAACATGGTTGAGGAACCTGGGAACGTAATGAGGAACGTGGTTAAGGAACCTGGTGAGGAACGTGGTTGAGGAACTTAGGAACATGGTGAGGAACGTGGGTAAGGAACGTGGTTGAGGAACGTGGTTGAGGAACATGGTGAGGAACCTGGTGAGGAACCTGGTTGAGGAACGTCACAGAGCTGCTGCTGCTTCATGATTGGCTCTGATCCGCTGCTGGATCTTATTCTGGTTCTCGACGCACTCCTTCAGTTTATCTTCAGTCAGAGTCAGCCTCTGTTCTAATATCCCTACGGTCTACCAGAGAGACAAAGAGACAGAGACAGAGAGACAAAGAGACAGAGAGAACCATTGGATTTTAATAACAGAACCTCTGTATGCTGGTCTCAGAGGAACATCTGTAATGGGACCGGTTCTCTATCTGTACATCATCATTGTGACATCACCACTGGACTTTGTGGGGGGGGGGGGTCCTCTCAGAGCTTCGTTCAGAGCATTAAAGACGGTCGTCATGACGTTCTGCGTTTGGAGGTCAGACTCCATCATATAAAGCACTTCAGTCACTACAACCCCCTAATCACACCTCCAATCACATTACCCCCCTAATCACACCTCCAATCACATTACCCCCCTAATCACACCTTCCAATCACATTACCCCCCTAATCACACCTCCAATCACATTACCCTCCTAAATGACACCCCCACATTTAAAAGACGAGTCTGTCTCAGAGTGGACAGTATGGACAGGAAGCTGCTCTCAGGTGTTCCTCACTCACCTGGGTGAGAACGTCCAGCTGACCCACTATATGTTCCAGGGTTTTGGTGAGGATGGGGGAGACCGGTTCCTCATGCACGGACCGGTCAGGAACCACGGCTGACGACTGAGGGGACAGGGGACCGGGCCGGTGGCTGCGGGGGGGATCTGAAGGTTCTGGAACCTGGAGATGAAAGAGCATCATCATTTAAAGGATCCGCAACAAGAGCCGAGAGAACCGACGGTGCTGCAGGGTGACTGAAGAGACATCAGAACAGAACAGCTGCAGGTCACAGCTGTGTGTGAGCAGGTCAACCAGGTGACACACACACACACACATACACACACACACACACTGTTCTACTGGAACATCTGTCCTGCTGGAGTGCAGCTACAGGTGAGACAATATTTACTGACCTCTACACACCTGTACAAATTAATATAATGCACACACACACACACACACAGACACAGACACACACACACACACGTGGTATAAGTGTATGACACTTTAATAAGTTTGTATGTTCCGTCTGTCCAGCGATAACGGTCTGCCGGAGACGTTTCTCTGTATTTCACCTTATAAGTGCTGGGATAGGCTCCATAATCTATAAAGCTTTGCACTCGTGGTTATTAACGAGTTTCCACAGTTTCCCCTCAGTACACGAGACAAAGTCTCCACAGCCGGTCTAATGAGTCCTGACGTCCTAACAGCACCGTGTCCCAGAGGTTGGGTTCTGATCCACCAGCTAACGAAGCCGACTCATTAATGGTGGAACCGGAACCGAACGGTGAGACAGGTGATGAACAGATAAACACAGTTCATCCGCTTCGTTAAGATTTAAATATGCATGAAGCCACACGAGGCAGTCATTACAATACAAACTAATACAATCAATCATTCATTATCACCCACTTTATCCTCTATTAGGGTCACGGGGGGGGGTTGGGGTGGGTTCCCCATGCCCATCCAGAGGAGAACGTTTTGGGCGCTGGGCAGATACACTCAGGACAGGACACCAATCTATCACTGTACACACACTCACACTCTATATGGGGCAATTTGGAGAGCTCAATTGACCTTGATCCATGTTTTTGGACTGTGGGAGGAAATCGGAGAGCCCGGAGGAAACCCACGCCGACATGGGGAGAACATGGGAACTCCACCCAGATGGAGATTCGAACCGGGAATCCCTAGTGCTGAGAGGAGAACATGCTAAACCACTAAGCCACCGTGCCACCCAAAATACAATCAATATTAATAATTTATATAGTTAATAAAGTAAAGCAAGGTCAGGGGAGTTCATGGTCTAAAATAATGATTTTAAAAGACTGAGGGTTAAACATTTACTCAGAGGTATATGATGTAAAGATTCCTCCTGACCCTGAAATGACCCTCCTGACCCTGAAATGACCCTCCTGACCCTGAAATGCTGTTTGATTGAATCTCGATGGCGTTATTGCGTCACGTTTGGGATGATAATTACCAAAAAGATCGTTTTAAGATTATGGAAACTGGACACCAATGTTTAAAATGTGGCTCACAGAAATGATTATAAATTATTAACATGCTGTATATTGAGAGGCTCAGATTTACACTGTTGGGTAATTAGAAGAAATTTTTTTAAATATGGAACCTTTTTTGGAAGATCTACTTTTTGGACTCACATATAGTTCTCCAGTTGTTAGTTTTTCCATTTGTTTAATATCTGGACATGGCTGTCCTACACTGTTGTTGCTCAAGGAGGACGAGTCCCCCACTGAGTCTCGGTCCTCACAAGGTTTCTTCCTTGAATAACAACATAACAGGGAGTTTTGTCTTGCCGCTGTCTCTTCGTCTCGCTCTTTGGGGGTTTAAAGGCTTTTCATTCTGTAAAGCTGCTTTGTGACGATGTTCTGATGTAAAAAGCGCTATATAAATAAATTACTTGAACTTGAACATCTGTAATTTTTTTTATTTTAATTTTATTTTTTTGTGTGTGAATTTTCCGTATTGCGCCCTCTAATGCCATGTTTAGATTATGGAATTCTTTCTCCCTTTTTTATTTTTTTTTATTTGTTAATGTTATTTTTATTATTATTATTCTTTTCTTACTTTTTCTTTGGATTACAGTATCATTATCATTGTTCATATTGTGGGAAATTAATCAGAAAATTCAATAAAAAAATGTTTAAAAAAAAAAAAAAAAAAAAAAAAAAAATACAGCAAATAAAAACACAGGGCTCGCTCATTACTAACACTATAAACTACATTACCCACAATGCACCTGCTTGGTACACCATCAGTACTGATGATGCTGAACTCTGATCTGGTTCTAAACCTTCTCTTTGATCTGATTGGTGATTTATGAAGAACCTTCAGACCACCTCCCCCTCTTCACTCACAAAGACTAAACCTTTGGCAGGTTCTCCAGTTCTCCTATAGCAGATCGACAGAACTACACAGTGGCCGTCGTGTAAGCATGTTGACCCTGAGCACGACCCCGTGGTCATGGCGGGTTTAATTGGATTTTGATTGCGTCCTGTTGATTGACCTGACGAGTGTGTACTCAGATCAGCTGCTCTGCACACGGCACGCTCTCCTCCGTTATTTACCCAGCTCTCACACCGGAACCCCCCCCCCCCCCACACACAGCCCGGGCAATAAAGCAGATTAAAGGGAATGTTAGAGTAATAAAGCCTCATCTGATACGGTCGTCAGGAGAGCGTAACCATGACACCGCCCCTGCAGCAGTGCAGAGACAGGGTCCCGTCATGATGCACTGTAACCACGGTGACACTCACCATATTAACCAACAGAGTTCATGACATCACACTAAACAGCATGATGATGTCATAAATCACCGCTCAGTCCTCTGGTTCCGAACCCTGCAGGGGGAGGTGGACGGTGGGTCCATTGGTTTGTTATGGAACGTTCTCCTGCTTGGGTTTGGCGTGGTTACAGTGTTCTCTCATTAAACCCTGAATCAGAACAATCCAGATTATAATCCAACACATCAACCACAACATCATCAGAATACAGAGAACAGCGCCTCCTACAGGGCTGCACCGCACCGGGGGGACCAGACAGCCTCCGTTATTTCTGTTTTGTTGACTTGTTTGGGCTAGGGATTCCCGGTTCGATTCCCAATCTGGGTGGAGTTCTCCCCGTGTCCGCGTGGGTCTCCTCCGGGTTCTCCGGTTTCCTCCCACAATCCAAAAACATGGATCAAGGTCAATTTAGTTCTCCAAATTGCCCCAAATAGAGTGTGTGTGTGTGAGTGAGTGTGTGTTCAGTGATAGATTGCCCCCCTGTCCTGGGTGTATCGGCCCAGCGCCCGAAACGTTCTCTCTCCCCCTCTGGGTTGTATTAGTGTTGGTTGTATGGAGGTTCTGTATGGAGGTTGTATGGGGGTTCTGTATGGAGGTTCTGTATGGAGGTTGTGTATGGAGATTGTATGGAGGTTCTGTATGGAGGTTCTGTATGGAGGTTGTGTATGGAGGTTGTATGGAGGTTCTGTATGGAGGTTCTGTATGGAGGTTGTATGGAGGTTCTGTATGGAGGTTCTGTATGGAGGTTGTATGGGGGTTCTGTATGGAGGTTCTGTATGGAGGTTGTGTATGGAGATTGTATGGAGGTTCTGTATGGAGGTTCTGTATGGAGGTTGTGTATGGAGGTTGTATGGAGGTTGTATGGAGGTTCTGTATGGAGGTTCTGTATGGAGGTTGTATGGAGGTTCTGTATGGAGGTTCTGTATGGAGGTTCTGTATGAAAGCTGACTGACCGATAAATGAGAACCAACAACAAGAACATGATCGTTCACACAGGATTTACACTGTCCACAATTTATATTCAGCTCAGCTTTAAACCAGCTGCTGAAACACACACACACACACACACACACACACACACACACACACACACACACACTGTTTAACACCCTCCTGATGAATCACCTGGACTGGAAAAACACACAGTGGAAAATTTCCTAAGGCTCCAGTGAAACAGTGACAGAACCATCAATACCCACTTCCTACACACACCACACACACACACACACACACACACACACACACACACACACACACACACACACACACACACAGGAAATGGGTTTGTGTTGTAAATGTAGTTAAGTCAATCTGAGCGTGCTGTATGGAGCACAGGGTTCAACTGCACTACACACACACACACACACACACACACTGCAAACACACACACACAGTGCAGTAGTGTTACTGTGTATATATATATATATATATATACACATACATATACACACACACACATACATACATATATATATAATACAGACACACACCCAAACACACACATGCATATAGCACACTATATTAACTAATAATAATAATAATAATAATAGTAATTAATATTTTATTAGTATTAAAATGAATGAGTTTATTAAAACGTTGCTCATCGATGCAGATGATGGAGTGATGTTTGTGTAAATGAGGTGGAGGTGTGTGGTGGTGGATGATGGTTCCGTGTAAATGAGGTGGTGATGAGGTGGAGGTGTGTGGTGGTGGATGATGGTTCTGTGTAAATGAGGTGGAGGTGTGTGGTGGTGGATGATGGTTCCGTGTAAATGAGGTGGTGATGAGGTGGAGGTGTGTGGTGGTGGATGATGGTTCCGTGTAAATGAGGTGGTGATGAGGTGGAGGTGTGTGGTGGTGGATGATGGTTCCGTGTAAATGAGGTGGTGATGAGGTGGAGGTGTGTGGTGGTGGATGATGGTTCCGTGTAAATGAGGTGAGGTGGTGATGAGGTGTGTAAATGAGGTGTGTGGGTGGTGGATGATGGTTCCGTGTAAATGAGGTGGAGGTGTGTGGTGGTGGATGATGGTTCCGTGTAAATGAGGGTGGAGGGAGGTGTGTGGTGGTGGATGATGGTTCCGTGTAAATGAGGTGGAGAGGTGGAGGTGTGGTGGTGGATGATGGTTCCGTGTAAATGAGGTGGTGGTGGTGTGTGGTGGTGGATGATGGTTCCGTGTAAATGAGGGTGATGAGGTGAGGTGTGGTGGATGATGGTGGTGGGTGGATGGATGGGTCCGTGTAAATGAGGTGGAGGTGTGTGGTGGTGGATGATGGTTCCGTGTAAATGAGGTGGAGGGTGGAGGTGTGTGGTGGTGGATGATGGTTCCGTGTAAATGAGGTGGAGGTGTGTGGTGGTGGATGATGGTTCCGTGTAAATGAGGTGGAGGTGTGTGGTGGTGGATGATGGTTCCGTGTAAATGAGGTGGTGAGGTGGAGGTGGTGGTGGATGATGGTTCCGTGTAAATGAGGTGGTGATGAGGTGGAGGTGTGTGGTGGTGGATGATGGTTCCGTGTAAATGAGGTGGAGGTGTGTGGTGGTGGATGATGGTTCCGTGTCATGGCGGTGTTGATCATCACTGTTAGGATGCATTAAAGCGCCGCAGCGGAACGTTCTCTCTGAAAGTCTGAGCTTAAGAGCCGCGCTGACATTTAGAGAGGCGAGCTGATCCCGTTACAGCGCCTTTCTCAGAACCCTCTACAGCAGGGTGTCTCTCTCTCTCTCTCTCTCTCTCTGTATTCTTTATAAGGGAGAACATACCCCGGGTTCTGTACATCGGCCTCGGTACGCTCTGCTTCATCACGCTGGTTCTGAGACTCACGCTTTACATTCATTCATTATCTCCTGCTTCATGCTCTATTAGGGTTGCGGGGGGGGGGGGGAGGTTCCCCATGCCCATCCAGGGGAGAACGTTTCTATCGCTGGACACTCACACACACACACACAGACAGACACACTCTATATGGGGCAATTTGGAGAACTCAATTGACCTTGATCCATGTTTTTGGACTGTGGGAGGAAACCGGAGAACCCGGAGGAAACCCACGCGGACACGGGGAGAACATGGAAACTCCACCCAGATGGGGATTCGAACCGGGAATCCCTAGAGCTGAGAGGAGAACATGCTAAACCACTAAGCCACCGTGCCGCCCCGTCTATTTGTGCTGATGGAATGTTGGTGATCCTACAGGTGGCGCTCTAGAACCATTCAGCTGGGCAGACCTCCATCACAGTGTTCTCTATATGGAACGATCACAGCAGCACCACCTCGAACCCTAACCGCAGTGGGCGTGTCAGTGGGCGTGTCAGTGGGCGTGTCAGTGGGCGTGTCAGTGGGCGTGTCATGTTCAACCCATAAACTCTGGGCGCGTTCTGCGGCTGCGGTAGCCCATCTGCATTAAGGTGGACGTTCTGGGACGCATGCACATGTCTCCCTCAGAGAACCCTCTGAATAATTAATAATGAAGGATCATTAAATGTGATGTAACGAGATCCGACTGCGTTCATTGGTTGTGTTGTGATGACATCACGGTGTGCCGGGTGTACGTCTGATTGGGTGCGCTCCTCTGCTGATGGGGGGGGGGGGACCTTCGGTGTTAATCTAATCTCTCGGGTGGAGATGCTGAAACCCTACCCCTCTGCAGCCTCAGCCGCGCCCCGCCGACCTTTCTGCCCCGCCGACACCCGACCCGGGGCTTTTAATAATTAACCGCCACTAATGGTGCGTCCGTCCATCTCCGAAACATCATCCACTGCACCGGGGGCGGAGTCTAAAACCGCTGGACACGTTCCAAAGACTGAGAGCTCCACAAACAGCCCCAGCGCTCGACCAGGAGACACCCCGGGACACCCCGCATCACGTCCTAATCTGCACCATAGCGCACCACTGAGGACGCACACTGACCACTGATGAGGTCACTAAACAATAATAAAGGATCTACTGGGCTTAGTGGTTTGGCATGTTCTCCTCTCAGCGCTGGGGATTCCCGGTTCGAATCCCAATCTGGGTGGAGTTTGCATGTCCTCCCCGTGTCCGCGTGGGTTTCCCCCGGGTTCTCCGGTTTCCTCCCACAGTTCAAAAACATGGATTCAAGGTCAATTGAGTTCTCCAAATTGCCCCATATAGAGTGTGTGTCTGTGTGAGTGAGTGTGTGTCCAGTGATAGATTGGCATCCTGTCCTGGGTGTATCTGCCCAGCGCCCGAGACGTTCTCCCCTGGATGGGCATGGGGAACCCCCCCCCCCATGGATGGTATTACTGTGGATTAGAACCCACATGGATGATGGGACACACTCATATCTAATAACACTGACCCCGCCCGGATTGGAACACAGCCCTGTCCAAATCATTCAACACGGGGACTTAGGGGATAGATTGCCCCCCTGTCCTGGGTGTATGTGGCCAGCGCTTGAGACGTTCTCCCCTGGATGGACATGGGGAACCCCATGATGGAGGATAAAGCGGAAGATAATGGATTTTAAATCTGGACCCCTATTAAGGGCACTTCATCTAGTGCCTGCAGAGTCACAAATCCCTCAGCCATTCGGATCTTTAACACACACACACACACACACACACACACACACACACACACACACACACACACACACACACACCCTGTTCTTCATAACTCAGAGGCGCTGTGTGGCAGAGGTTCTCAGGGTAGCGTGTACAGATGTTTCCCACCGCAGCACATCTGGCTCCTCAGGGAAGTACAGCTAAGCGACCCCATCTGATTCATTACAGCAGATTCCACGGAACCCCACGGAACCCCGCGCCTCGCCGGAGTCACTTCAACGTGTGTGTGGATCCCGAGTCACGTCAGGAACGTGAGGAGGACACGTGGGACGGTTCTCAGAGTCGGGGGGACGGGGTGTCCTTACCTCTGATGGGACGCTGTGGATTTTCTGCTTCTTGAGAACGTCACTGTGATCCACGCCATCGAAATTGGTTCTCCAGAACATCACCTGTGAACAGCACCGTGGTTACACACAGAACCTTTACACACACACACCTGATCTCCAACACTCTGTGGTTCCGCTGTGTACCAGGACATGTTAGAGCACCGCCAGGACGGTTCCACACGGACTCACACGTCCACACGGGACAGAACCAACTGTTCAAAAGAGCACGTACCTCCAATACAGGATCATCAGGTGCACACACACACACACACACACACACACACACACTAACACACACACACACACACACACACACTAGATTATACAGTGATTTCACCTGTTCATCTGATCCACCAGAAGCAAAGTAATCTCCTGTTCTGGAAAATGCAACACAGGTCACCGAGCCCTACACACACACACACACACACACACACACACACACACACACACACACACACACACACACACACACACACACACACACACACACACACACACACACACACACACACACACACACACACACACACACACACACACACACAGAGAGACAGCAGTATATGAACATTTCTTCTTGCGTTTGCTTGATAACTGTATAAAACCTTACAGTCTTTATTCTGAATGCTCTTAATTTGACATGCCATGTTAATTAAGGTTAATTAAGGTTAATTAAAGTGAGGTCAACGATGGGAGGTAAATGGGCGGAGCTAATGGTGGGAGATGAATGGGCGGAGCTAATGGTGGGAGATGAATTATTCTTGTGGGAGGTCACGGAGTTGTAATTTATTCATTCGACCTTTAAAGGCATCATTGAATCCTCCACCTGATCCTCCACCATACTCAACAGTGGGTTATGGTTTAAAGGAGCATACTCGACAGTGGGTTCCAGTAAAGGTGCAGTATATGAAGGAGAAATGTAACCTGGCTCTGTGTAACCCCTCATTAACTGTGAGTTTAGTATGTTCCCCACTTAACATCCACTTAACATCCATTCATCCATTATCTTCCACTTTATCCTGTACTAGGGTCGGGGGGGGGGGGGGGGGGGGGGAGTTCTCCATGCCCATCCAGGGGAGAATGTTTCAGGCGCTGGGCAGATACACCCAGGACAGGGGGGCAATCTATCACTGAACACACACTTACTCACTCACACACACTCTATATGGGGCAATTTGGAGAACTCAATTGACCTTGATCCATGTTTTTGGAATGTGGGAGGAAACCGGAGAACCCGGAGGAAACCCACGTGGACACGGGAAGGATATGCAAACTCCACCCAGATGGGGATTCGAACCGGGAGTCCCTAGTGCTGAGAGGAGAACATGCCAAATCAATAAGCCACGGTGCCGCCCTTCACTTAGAAACATAAACCCCATGAGAAGATCAAAGAGAAATGAGGTCGGTCACACGTTCATGAGCAGATGGTTTAGTGGACTGTGTTCTTGTGTGTGTGTTCCATGTTCTCCTGGTCCTGAGGAACCGGGGGGGGGGGGGGTGGTCCTCTGAATCATCACGTAACTGCAATTTAGGAATTAGTCCTGACAAAGCACATGTGCTGTCTGATTATCTGCTGCCGGCACTGATACAAAAAGCATCCCCCCCCACACACACACACACACACACCCCCCATGTGTGTGTGAGTGAGTGTGTGTGACTCATACATGACTCATACCACACACACACACACACACACACACACACACACACACACCCTGATGGGTCCTCAGATGCACTACTGGTTCTACTTAGAAAAGGTAACTGAGGACGTGAGTGAGTGTGTGTGTGTGTGTGAGTGTGAGAGAGTGTGTGAGTGTGTGTGAATGTGTGTGAGTGTGAGAGTGTGTGTGTGTGTGTAAGGTTCCTCTGTCTTTGTTCTTATTGTTTAATCTTCGTCTGTCCCGTAAGTTTTTTTATGTATTAATGACAAAGCGTGGCGGCACGGTGGCTTAGTGGTTTAGCATGTTCTCCTCTCAGCACTAGGGATTCCCGGTTCGAATCCCCATCTGGGTGGAGACTCCATGTCCTCCCCGTGTCCGTGTGGGTTTCCTCCGGGTTCTCCGGTTTCCTCCCACAGTCCAAAAACATGGATCAAGTCAATTGAGTTCTCCAAATTGCCCCATATAGAGTGTGTGTGTGTGTGTGTGAGTGTGTGTTCAGCGATAGATTGCCCCCCTGTCCTGGGTGTATCTGCCCAGCGCCCGAAACGTTCTCCCCTGGATGGACATGGGGAACCCCCCCCCGACACTAATAGAGGATAAATCAGGAGATAATGGATGAATGACAAAGTGAGGACCCTTGACCTCCTCCTGCTTCGAGGTTATTGATCAGTGATTTTAGATGTGAGTGTGTGTGTGTGAGTGTGTGTGTGTGTGTGTGTGTGTGTGAGTGTGTGTGTGTGTGTGTGTGAGTGTGTGTGTTGTGTGTGTGTGTGTGTGTGTGTGTGTGTGTGAGTGTGTGTGTGTGTGTGTGAGTGTGTGTGAGTGTGTGTGAGTGTGTGAGTCATGGTGACTGCAGCAGGGTTAAGGTCTGGGGGGCGGAGTCTCTTGAGAGGACGAAACACTAAACCCCTCTGAACCCGTTCACAGAGTGTAAACAGAACCCTAATCCTCATTAAACAGAACCCTAATCCTCATTAAACAGAACCCTAATCCTCATTAAACAGAACCCTAATCCTCATTAAACAGAACCCCAATCCTCATTAAACAGAACCCTAATCCTCATTAAACAGAACCCTAATCCTCATTAAACAGAACCCTAATCCTCATTAAACAGAACCCTAATCCTCATTAAACAGAACCCTAATCCTCATTAAACAGAACCCTAATCCTCATTAAACAGAACCCTAATCCTCATTAAACAGAACCCTAATCCTCATCAAACAGAACCCTAATCCTCATTAAACAGAACCTTAATCCTCATTAAACAGAACCCTAATCCTCATTAAACAGAACCTTAATCCTCATCAAACAGAACCCTAATCCTCATCAAACAGAACCCTAATCCTCATTAAACAGAACCCTAATCCTCATTAAACAGAACCCTAATCCTCATCAAACAGAACCCTAATCCTCATCAAACAGAACCCTAATCCTCATCAAACAGAACCCTAATCCTCATTAAACAGAACCCTAATCCTCATTAAACAGAACCCTAATCCTCATTAAACAGAACCCTAATCCTCATTAAATAGAACACTAATCCTCATTAAACAGAACCCTAATCCTCATTAGACAGAACACTAATCCTCATCAAACAGAACCCTAATCCTCATTAAACAGAACCCTAATCCTCATTAGACAGAACACTAATCCTCATCAAACAGAACCCTAATCCTCATTAAACAGAACCCTAATCCTCATTAAATAGAACACTAATCCTCATTAAACAGAACCCTAATCCTTGTGATGTAATCAGAACCCCATGCCTCATGTAAACATGAACCCCCAATCCTCATTAAACAGTAACCTTAATGGGGATTGATGGATTAATCCTGATGGTAAAACAGACATGGGGAGTGATGGAAACCCTATGTGATGGTGACAAACCCCTACATGGGGACATGAGAACCACAGGGTCATTGGTGAAGGTAAACCCCATCCTCATTAAGGAGTGAATGTAGGAGACGGATTTGTTTATAAAAAGGCAGACAGACGCCACATGGCAGAGACAGACTGTTCCAGTCGAGCTGACTAATGAGCAGCGTCCTCAGTCAGAGCGTCTCACACTCATCACATGCTACAGTGTCTGCACACTCCGGCTCCGCCCCCCGGCACCGACGCTCGCCGGGTTCCGCTCCAATCACACGTCCACGGTGAGGACGGGGATCAGAATGTCAGAACAGAACCCCGGTCCTGAGGTCAAGGAAACCCCATGCCTCGTCAAACAGAGCCTAATCCTCATTAAAATAGACCCTCAACCTGGTTGTACCTGATCCTCATTAACAGAAACCCAGGTTTTGGGGATAATCCTGGTTGTAACCCCAATGTCCATGCAAACAGGTAATCCTCATTAAACATGGGGACACCGGGTTGTTACAAGACTGATGTCCATGCAGGGTTCAATCCTCATTAACAGAACATCTGGTTGTACCTGATCCTCCATGCAGGTTCCTCATCCCAAACAGACCCTACCTGGTTGTACCCTGATCCATGCAGGGTGTGGGGGACACCCTCATTGAACCCAATGTCCTCATGCAGGGTTTGGGCGACACCTGGTTGTACCTGATGTCCATGCAGGTTTTGGGGAACCCTAATCCTGGTTGTACCTGATGTCCTAATGCCCCATAATCCTGCATTAACAGATGGTATCCTGGGGGAACACTAATGGTTGTACCTGATGTCCTCATTAGGGTGGTGGGGACACTAATCGTTGTACCTGATGTCCGTGCAGGGTGTGGGGACACCTGGTTCATTACCTGATTGTCCATGCATGGTGTGGGGAAACCCCATAATCCTGGTTGTACCTGATGTCCGTGCATGGTGTGGGGGACACCTGAGTTGTGGACCTGATGTCCATGCAGGTTTTGGGGACACCTGGTTGTACCTGATGTCATGCATGGTGTGGGGGACACCTGGTGTGTACCTCGATGTCCATGCAGGGAAATGTGGGGAGACCTGGTTTGTTACCTGAAAAAAGGCCATGCATGGTGTGGGAGACACCTGGTTGTACCTGACTAATGTTCATGTCAGGGTGTGGGGACACCTGGTACAGTGTATGCACCTGATGTCCAGCATGGTGTGGGGCTCACCGGTTCCGTCCTGATGTCCAAGTGCCAGGGTGTGGGGGACGAACCTGGTTGTACCTGATGTCAGTGCAGGGCTGTGGGGACACCTGGTTGTACCTGATGTCCATGCAGGGTGTGGGGACACCTGGTTGTACCTGATGTCCATGCAGGGTGTGGGGGACACCTGGTTGTACCTGATGTCCATGCAGGGTGTGGGGACACCTGGTTGTACCTGATGTCCATGCATGGTGTGGGGACACCTGGTTGTACCTGATGTCCATGCAGGGTGTGGGGACACCTGGTTGTACCTGATGTCCATGCATGGTGTGGGGACACCTGGTTGTACCTGATGTCCGTGCAGGGTGTGGGGACACCTGGTTGTACCTGATGTCCATGCAGGGTTTGGGGACACCTGGTTGTACCTGATGTCCATGCAGGGTTTGGGGACACCTGGTTGTACCTGATGTCCATGCAGGGTTTGGGGACACCTGGTTGTACCTGATGTCCGTGCAGGGTGTGGGGACACCTGGTTGTACCTGATGTCCATGCAGGGTTTGGGGACACCTGGTTGTACCTGATGTCCATGCAGGGTGTAGAGCAGACGACCCTCCAGCAGGTCCAGGATCTTCAGGGTGGAGTCTCCGGCAGCCGTGATCAGGTGGTGTCCAGACGTGTGGAAGGACAGACTGTTCACCGTTCCACTGTGGACTGAGAGCAGAACATCAAAGTCTTCATCTGATAACTCATCAGCCTGCTTCAGATCCTGGCTCTGATGTGGGAGGTTTGCATGTTCTCCCTGTGCATGTGTGAGTTTCATGGAATCAGGACGCTGAATTATGGATGCTCGTCACCCCAATCACACCCAACACCTAATGGGATGAACTAGAACTGCGACTGTGAGTCGGGGTCACGATGGGTTCATCCCTCAATCTCTGAGTCCAAGAATAAAGATCAATCGGCCGGGAGCTCAGAACTCAGGTTCTTACAGATCAGAACCCGGCAGAGGCTTAATCTAAAGCCAGCACAAGAGCTCCACCTACAGGCCGCTCACACAGACACAGAGGCGGCCAACGTATGACGTCACCAGCAACAAGAGTAAAAAAAAAAAAAAAAAAAAAAAAAAAAAAGTTAATCAGGTCGCCACCTGGAGGACAAGTGCAGTCAATGCAAGAGATTTTATGAAGGGTGTTTCATACACAGGGGAATAAGCAGGCCTTCCCCAAACTGTTCTTATCTCCAAAAGCATGCCATTAAAATATCTGTTTAGATACACACACACACACACACACACACGCTCTAATAATATTTATTATTATATACATTTTAAGGTGGCACGGTGTTTTAGTGGTTTGGCATGTTCTCCTCTCAGCACTAGGGATTCCCGGTTCGAATCCCCGTGTGGGTGGAGTTTGCATGTTCTCCCTGTGTCCACGTGGGTTTCCTCTGGGTTCCTCCCACAGACCAAAACCATGGATCAAGTCAATTGAGTTCTCCAAATTGCCCCATATAGAGTGTGTGTGTGTGAGAGTGTGTCCAGCGATAGATTGCCCCCCCCCCCCCCCCCGTGACCCTAATATAGGATAAAGCGGAAGATAATGAATGAATGAATATTTATCCTCTATTAGGGTCGCGGTGGGGTTCCCCATGCCCATCCAGGGGAGAACATCTCGGGCGCTGGGCAGATAGACCCAGGACAGGGCGCCAATCCATCACTGGGCACACACTCACTCACACACACACACACACTCTATATGGGGCAATTTGGAGAACTCAATTGACTTGATCCATGTTTTTGGACTGTGGGAGAAAACCGGAGAACCCGGAGGAAACCCACACAGACACGGGGAGAACATGGAAACTCCACCCAGATGGGGATTCGAACCGGGAATCCCTAGTGCTGAGAGGAGAACATGCTAAACACTAAGCCACCGTGCCGCACTAATGAATGAATATTTATAGATAAAATATTCTATATTATATTTATATTTGTAGTTATATATTATATATATAATCATAGTTGTATATTATTATATTTCACACATCTATATACTGTATTTAAAAAATTAAAAATCTTATTTTCTTCTTTAAAATTGAAATGATAACTTTAAAATAACGGGGGGTTAATCATTTCGTTCTCCTCTCATGTACCACATGTGATATTATGATATTAATGATAATGACATTTTGTTGAATCTTGACCCACCTTGGTAATGCTGCAGGAGTTTGTGAGTGCGGACGTCCCACACCTTCACGGTGTTATCGGTGCACGCCGCCGCCACACACGATCCACTGGGGTGGAACTCTGCGTAGTTCACATACCTGAGAACACCAGCGGAACGGGTGCCATCAGCTCAGGTGCGGGAACATCAGCAGATAGAACATGTGGAGGAGCTCTGTGTCACTGAGGTCAGGGCCTTTATCAGCCTTTAAAGACCACGCCCGCTTAAACACCACTGATAAGGTGGAATGTGTGTGTGTGTGTGGGGGGGGGGTCACATACTTTTGCACATGCGTGTTGTTACGTGAACAAACTGTACGTTAACATTTATTTAACTGTTCTATTAAATTCAACAAATCTGTACAAACAGAACACCGAGCAGAACGTTCTGGCGCCCTCTGGTGGATAATGTTATTAAAGCAACCAGAAAACCTCATTCTTTCATATTTTAATACATTCGGATTAATCAGTTAATTCATCAGAATGGATTCTAGAGCCTATCCCAGTGCTCATTTGGTATGTTTTAGTATCAAGGGAGGTAGCAGAAGGCAGAACCTCTGCCCTGCATGGGAATCGAACCCAGGACCTTGCAGCTGCGAGGTCCAGTGCCACCGCTCAACATCTGGACTGTTTACGTTCTGTGACCGCAGCACAGCATGCATCAGCTGACGTGTCTGCCAGAGGACAGATGAACCTCACACACTGTAGCTTTAAAGCTGCTCACCCGAGACACTAATTAGATCTGCTGCAGATGTTCAACATCTGGATTAGAGTAATAACCACAGAACGACCGAAACGGAGCCGACGCTGCGGGCTGCACGATATAACTCAACCTCATCTGATCTTCAGACTGATCCATCCATGAAATCAGGATGAGGATGATGTGCTGTATGGAGTCACACTCACCCCCCATGCTCACAGAAGGAGTGGACACACTCTCGACTGTTATTGTCCCAGATCTTCACCGTACGGTCATCACTGCACGAGACGATCAGCCTTCCATCTGGAGAGAACCTGTCACAGAAACATGTCGTCATCATCATCATCATAATCCTCATCATCATCATCATTATATAATCAGACTATTGTTCAGGTAACATATGGAGGTTCGATGTGGCGGTGTGTCCACCTGCAGTGCAGGACGGGGACCCACCTGGCTGACCGGACCCAGTTGATGTGCTGACTGAGGGAGAACAGGAACTTCTGCCGATGGACGGTCCATAACTTCACGCTCTTATCGTCTGACGCCGTGACCAACGTCTGTCCATCCGGAGAGAAGTTCACACTCCGTACCGTCCCTGTGTGAGCCTTAAATACACTGCATTCACCCTTCCTGATACACACACACACACACACACACACACACACACACACACACACACACACACGCGCGGTACCTGTGAAGTGAATAGGTCCTTTCCGGTGTAGTATGAGGTGTAGTTCAGGTTCAGGTTGAGGTCAGGCTTACATGTTGGGGATCCAGAGGCGGACGGTCTTGTCTCTGGACGCCGAGGCCACCAGCTGTCCTGATGGAGAGAACTGGACGCATGTCACGCCGTCTTTATGTCCATCGAACCTGTACGACCTCATCTGCGGCTTCAGGTTCCAGATCATCACACAAGAGTCCAAAGAGCCCGTCACTATCACACAGACACACAGACGTCGGGAGAACATACCAAACTCTGCAGACAACTCCTCATCTATAAATCAACATGACTGTACATAACCACACACTTTATAAAACGTTTTACTTACACACACACTTCATATACATATATATATATATATATATATATAGGCGGCACGGTGGCTTTGTGGTTTAGCATGTTCTCAGTTCGAATCCCAATCTGGGTGGAGTCTCCATGTCCTCCCCGTGTCCGCGTGGGTTTCCTCCGGGTTCTCCGGTTTCCTCCCACAGTCCAAAAACATAAATCAAGGTCAATTGAGTTCTCCAAATTGCCCCGTATAGAGAGTGTGTGTGTGTGAGTGAGTGAGTGTGTGTCCAGTGATAGATTGCCCCCCTGTCCTGGGTGTATCTGTCCAGCGCCCGAGACGTTCTCCCCTGGATGGACATGGGGAACCCCCCCCTGCGACCCTAATAGAGGATGAAGCAGAAGATGATGGATGTATATATATATATGTGTGTGTGTGTGTGTGTGTGTGTGTGTATGTGTGTGATTATATATAGATGCAGTGCATGTTATTTTAAAGCTGCAGTATGTGAGTGTGTGAAATGTGTTACTGCAGTCAGAACCCTGTTCAGATCATTCTATAAGACTGGGGTTAGAACACCGGAACCCTGGAGAACCGAGCGTTAGGGATCTTAATGAAGAGCTGACTTTGGGAACCCTAATGGATCCCTAATGGATCCCTAATGGATCCGGGATTCGAACCCTCGAGGCCTCACCCAGGCTGTCCCCCAAAGAACACTGGACTTTAAATCAAACTTAACGTCTCCTGGAGACATCTGCAGTGAGAACCGGAGACTGTGCTGTTCTCCAGCTGAGAACCTGATCAGTGTTCAGAGCTGTGGTACCTATCTGCTTCATGTTGGGGTTGAAGTCCACGCTGGTCACCGAGTCTCTGTGACCTTTAAAGTTCCTCTCCAGAGATGGATCTTCCTGAAAACAAGAAGCTGTGTTACCCTCAGAACAGGAACAGAACCAGAGAGAACCAGAGAGAACCAGATAGAACCAGACAGGACCAGAGAGAACCAGATAGAACCAGAGAGAACCAGATAGAACCAGAGAGAATCAGAGAGAATCAGACAGAATGGAACAGAACCAGATAGAACCGAACAGAACCAGATAGAATCAGATAAAACCAGACAGAATCAGACAGAACCGAACAGAACCAGATAGAATCAGACAGAATCAGATAGAACCAGACAGAATCAGACAGAACCGAACAGAACCAGATAGAATCAGACAGAATCAGATGGAACCAGACAGAACCAGATAGAATCAGATAGAACCAGACAGAAACAGATAGAACCAGACAGAAACAGATAGAACCGAACAGAACCAGATAGAATCAGACAGAATCAGATGGAACCAGACAGAACCAGATACAGACAGAAGAAACAGAGAGAACCAGAAGACATGAATCAGATACCAGAACCAGACAGAATCAGACAGAACCGAACAGAACCAGATAGAATCAGACAGAATCAGATGGAACCAGACAGAAACAGATAGAACCAGACAGAACCAGACAGAGAACCAGACAGAACCGAACAGAACCAGATAGAACCAGACAGAAACAGATAGAACCAGACAGAAACAGATAGAACCGAACAGAACCAGACAGAATCAGATTCAGATAGAATCAGAATGAAGAACCGAACAGAACCAGATAGAATTCAGATGGAACAGACAGAAACAGATGAACCAGTCATCCCAGACGAACAGAGAGATAGAACCAGACTAGAACAGAACCAGATAGAACCAGACAGAAACAGATAGAACCAGACAGAAACAGATAGAACCGAACAGAACCAGACAGAATCAGATAGAACCAGATAGAACCGAACAGAACCAGACAGGACAAGATAGAACCGAACAGAACCCGTGTGTAAATCTGAAGCCTTTCATCCAGAGTGACGTCATCTCTTTCAGAATGAGATTATAGTGTTGAGGTTAATTTTAATTACAGATTAATTACAGATTAATTACAGATTAATTACTCACCCACGAGCACGTCATTTCCATCTGAAGCTTTTCAAACTCAAACTTTAAATCAGAGTTTTTATTAAAACCGCAGTGACGTCACTCTCCTCTTTACGAGTCCGAACACTCGGCTCAGTATGAACTTTAAAACGTTCTGTATAAACTTTATTTACTTTGATGTTCGGAACTTAAAAGGCGATCAAAGCAGTTTCGGTGAACCTATGCTAAGCTAAGCTAACGTTGCTAACAACAGTCACGGTTTGTTTTACCCGCCTCAGCAGCCGCGCTGAAAGCCCCGCCCACTGCCAAATCACCGTCCCTGATTGGTCAAGGCATTAGAAATCATAAAAAAAATAAAATAAAAAAAATAAAAAGGGGGCGGAGTCATCTCCTGTTTTTGCTCTAAGTGATAGAAAGCGATATTATGTACAGTTGGCATGTTCTCCTCTCAGCGCTAGCGAATCCAAACCTGGGTGGAGTTTCCATTTCCTCCCCGTGTCCGCGTGGGTTTCCTCCGGGTTCTCCGGTTTCCTCCCACAGTCCAAAAACATGGATCAAGTCAATTGAGTTCTCCAAATTGCCCCATATAGAGTGTGTGTGTGCATGGAGAACCCCCCCCCTCCGACCCTAATAGAGGATAAAGCAGAACATAATGATGGATGGTGTTATTGTGTGCAGAACTACAAACAGAACCATAACCATCATTATACAGAGAACAGTGAGAGTACATACTGCAGTTAGACAGCAGGTGGCAGTACTGCACTACCTTTCTACATGTCTTTTTTATTTATTATAAGTGATTTAGAAAATAAGGGGCGGCATGGTGGCTTAGTGGTTTGGCATGTTCTCCTCTCAGCACTAGGGATTCCCGGTTCGAATCCCCATCTGGATGGAGTTTGCATGTTCTCCCCGTGTCCGCGTGGGTTTCCTCTGGGATCTCCGGTTTCCTCCCATGAATAAAACATTTAAAACCAAAAACTAATACAACCCCCAACACAATCCATAATCCCACCATAACCATGAGCAGAAATCACACACACACACACACACACACACACACACACACACACACACACACACACACACACACACAGACACACACCCCTGGCCTCGATCTCAGTTTCAGGGTTAACTTTGAACAACCTTCATTTTATCACATCAAGGCAACAGGACGTCACTTCACATCTGCACATTATTAATATAATTAACATAATTAACATAATTACATTCACATCACATTTAATCATTTAGCAGAAGTTTTTATTCAAAGCGACTTCCACATGAGAACATCACAGTCAGAAGTTCTGAAGAGAACCAGCTCCACTGTAGAATTATTAAACCTGATCGTTATCTGATCCCCCTTCTTTTTCTTGACGACAGGTGTTCGTTAAAAACAAGCTTTCTTAATTAACAGCAGTTCCACAGGTTTCCCCCGCAGCACAGCGGCTCTCATTACAGAACCTGATGTGTGACCTGCAGGCTGAAGGTTCCGTATGTGATGGTTCTCTCTGTCTGTGAGCTGCAGGTCATATGTAGACCGGGGCTTATTTGCATATTTAATATCATTTACATAAATTATTACTGTACCTTTTAAAGTTATATAAATTGCTGGATGTGATGTCAGCGGGTTTCAGTGGAGACTGGGTTTCTGTGTAAATGGACATTATTAAGCCGGCAAAGTGGCTTAGTAGTTTGGCATGTTCTCCTCTCAGCGCTAGGGATTCCCGGTTCGAATCCCCATCTGGGTGGAGTTTCCATGTTCTCCCCGTGTCTGCGTGGGTTTCCTCCGGGTTCTCCGGTTTCCTCCCACAGTCCAAAATCATGGATCAAGGTCAACTGAATTCTCCAAATTGCCCCATATAGAGTGTGTGTGTGAGTGAGTGTGTGTCCAGTAATAGATTGCCCCCCTGTCCTGGGTGTATCTGCCCAGCACCCGAGATGTTCTCCCCTGGATGGGCATGGGGAACCCCCCCCACCCGCAACCCTAATAGAGGACAAAGCAGAAGATAATGGATGGATTATTGTTCTGTTTAGTGGACCCGTGTGTGGGTTCTGCGTCTGATTACCTGATGGTTAAAGGTGCGTTGAAGGTTTGAAGGTGAATGTTGATGTTCAGGATGATGCAGCAGGATTCAGAGTGCGGGGGGGGGGGGGGGGGGGGGGGGGGGTTAATGCAGTGGAAGGTGCACCAGGACAGAGGGCCTAATGTGATAAAGAGAACCATTAAACAGAACCGGGTTAGAATGAGGTTAATGTTCAACCATCAGCACCTCGGGCTTATCAGCTTCCACGGTTCCTCATTCAGGAGAACCACATCATACAAACCACATCTACAAACAGTTCCTGGACGGGATTTCCAGGCAGCGTGTCCACAGTTCCTGCTCTCTGCTGAATCACTGAGCTGTGAGAACTTCCCATCAGAAGATCAAACACCACATGAGGACCTGAAGGTCCTCAGAGCTGAGATGTTGGGTGAGGTCGAGGTCAGGACTGAACACATCTCTCACTGTAGATGTTTAGATTAGATTTATTTATACGGTTAGTAATTTGTGGAAACATATGTTTATATTTAAATCTTTGGTTTAAAGGTTTTAAATCAGTCCCTTCCTCATTTCATCATCATCATCGTCGTCTCCGTGACGCCGGCCATCGAGAGATGTTTTGAAAGCGAGGACTCCTGCAGTAACTTCCCCTGAATGAGTCAAGAGTAATGATTCATGATTCAGCGTGATGGAAAATCCCAAATGAGTAAATAATGATGTTAAAGCTGAGAGTGTTGAGACAGAGTCCTCAGCTGAGAGCAGAGAGAAGGACACGTGTGATGGGGGGGGAGGTCATGGAGGGACCTTCGGCGTCCCTCTCAGGGTCAGTGTGTTGGGAGTCGTGTTGGGACCTGTAGAGTCCGAGCTGCTTCCGAGGCCCGGCGTCCCCGAGGCTTCGCTTTAATGAGAATCTGTTCCGACTTGTTTTTGTTTTTCTCAAACTCGCTCAAGGCAAAACCACAGGACCTCCCCCCCCGCGCCCCGCCCCCGTCCCCCGTCCCCCGTCCGTCCCCACCCCGTCCTCACACACGGAACCTCCCGCCGCAGGACGAAGCTTTGGGACTGAGGCCGAAACCCGATTGGTATCAAACACCTGAGTTTCAGAACAATGAGGTTCTCTGAGATCTGGAACCCGAGAGGCAGGTCGGCTCAGTAACGGCGCCGCGGTCCGAGCGGTCACCCGGCCTCGACGGTCAAGTGCACTTCATGAAGGGAACACGGCGTCCCATACTCACTGAAGATTAAAGGTTTAATCAGGGTCATTTAAACCTCAGTCCCACACTCATCAGTATTCAGCATGTTCTCCTCTCAGCACCCGATCTGGGTGGAGTTTGCATGTCCTCCCCGTGTCCGCGTGGGTTTCCTCCGGGTTCTCCGGTTTCCTCCCACAGTCCAAAAAACATGGATCAAGGTGAATTGAGTCCTCCAAATTGCCCCATATAGAGTGTGTGTCCAGTATAGATTGGCGTACTGTCCTGGGTGTATCTACCCAGCTCCCGAAACGTTCTCCCCTGGATGGGCATGGGGAACCCCCCGGCGACCCTAAAATTGGATAAAGAGGAAGATAATGGATGGACGGATGGATAAAGTGCATTACGACGTTCCGTAATTAAAAGCATGTTGATGACGAACGCTTAACCAGAAAAATCAGTTTGATCAAAAACGTCCTCCATCAGGTTCTGTGGAGAATCGATCTGTCCTGGTGGTCAGAACGTTTGGTCATTAATCCTGTTAAGACCCAGAGTGATTAATGCGGACGCAGCACTTCGGAGTTCCGATGCGTTGTGTTCTATTGCTGGTGAGATGAAGAATGGAGCTGATGTTTGGGACGGAGGCTTTGAGGACTGGTGGTGTCCTTTAAACTGGTTTGGCAGCATTGTCTTTGTGTTCAGGTCAGGACGTCTCCATCATCAGAACGTCACGTCTCTTTGTTCTTCGGTTCTGATCTGGTAACAGTTCCAGGTGACACCACCAGAGGGACCGGGCACAAAGACTATGGAACAAAGCCACACGGGTACGGGGAGGACATGATGATTCCACACGGGAACGGAACCTGGACCTTATTAACCACCCTGAGGTCACATGAGACACGTCCATAAACAACGTTGAGGAAACATCTCCAGCTTCATCTCATCAGTCCAGGAGACGTTCCACAGACGTTCCTCATTTAATGAAGCTTTGTCTCACCCCCCCTCCCTGATTCAGTCTGGTTCTAATGATGAGGTCATGAACAGGAACTCTAACCGGGTTCGAGGCGTATCCCGATACTGTTGACCACATAATGCAGCTGTGACATCATCAGGATCAGGAGCTTCTCAACTCAAAGGACTCACTGATTCAAATGAGTCACTGTCTCAAAGGACTCAAATGATTCAAATGAGTCGTGACTCTTTGTCTGTAAACGATGCTCCTGACTGTAGAACGTAACCTGCAGATCAGAACAGTGAGACTCACAGGAGGATCTAGAACCATCAACCATCTGAGGTTCTGCTGTAACGGAGGAACCTCTTAGACTCCGGTTCATCTGACGTCTGCTTCAGCTTGAGCTCCTGATGGTTCCTGGTGACATCATGAGGACTGAGATGTTGCGAGATGTTGCAAGATGTGCAGCTCTGAGGTCATTGGTTTGATGTCTGTGGGGTTTTCGGTGTTGCTGGGTTGAAGAAGCTGACGGTTGCAGACGGTTCCACGCCCTCAGATGAGGCAACGCTGAGGCTCCTCACAACTGATGAAGTTCCTGAGGATCTCAGGGTCTGGTTCCTCAAAAAGCTGTGAACTCTTCACAGTCTGAGAGCAAAGCCGAGCTTTAAATAACATTCCTGCAGTGAGAACACAAAGAGTTCCTGTTCTGAGAATTCAGGTTCCTCTGGTTACAAAGGGAAGTTCCTGGAGCTCCCGGGGACCACGCCCTTTTGTTCTTGTTCTCCACACTTTTATTGCTGTGAGAGGGAGAACATTAGTGAAGGAGCTTCACACACCTTCACCTTCAGCCAAATTCCACTTTGGTTTGGAGGATCTCAGGTTCTCCAAAATAAAGGCTTCAACCTCAAATGTTAGTCAGGAACCAGGAGGAAACGTTCTCCGTTCATCATGTAGAACCATCGTTATCAGCCTGGTTTGAATCATCAGGGTCTGACTCCAGGTTCTGACTCCAGGTTCTGACTCCAGGGTCTGACTCCAGGGTCTGACACTAGAGTTTGACTCCAGGTTCTGACTCCAGGTTCTGACTCCAGGGTCAGACACTAGAGTTTGACTCCAGGTTCTGACTCCAGGTTCTGACTCCAGAATCTGACTCCAGGGTCTGACTCCAGGTTCTGACTCCAGGGTCTGACTCCAGGGTCTGACTCCAGAATCTGACGCCAGGTTCTGACTCCAGAATCTGACTCCAGGGTCTGACTCCAGGTTCTGACTCCAGGGTCTGACTCCAGGGTCTGACTCCAGAATCTGACGCCAGGTTCTGACTCCAGAATCTGACGCCAGGTTCTGACTCCAGGTTCTGACTCCAGGTTCTGACTCCAGGGTCTGACTCCAGGGTCTGACTCTAGGGTCTGACTCTAGGGTCTGACTCTAGGGTCTGACTCCAGGGTCTGACACTCATGATCCATTAAATTAGTCTTATCTTTATTGGGATGTTGATTAGACTTTAGTTGGATCTGTTTTCTATATTCAGCTGCGGGGAGAACATGTTAAACCACAGGGTTGAGCTTTCGTTCTCAGTTGGAGTTCTGATTGCTTTTCTAACAGCAGAGTGAAACGGTGATGATGTAACTGATTTAGAAAGAGAACGGTTCCTAAACTACACCACACACACACACACACACACACACACACACACACACACACACACACACACACTCTGACACACTTCAGCTTAACCAAGATTTCATCATCAGTTTTGTAAGAACTCTGTCGTGCCCCCCCCCCCACACACACACACTCGGTGTAAACACACACCCTGTAGCTGTGTTGTAGCGCAGTGTGTACCTGTGTTCTGATAACATCTCATGTTATTGGAGCTCCATTCAGAACTTCAGGTTCTAACCTCCATCCACATGGAGAACCTACCAATCCACAGAACGGAGGAGAACAACAGGCGAAGGCCAAACAGGAACAGGAAGCTCTGACCATATATGGCAAACAGAGGCCACCAGGCAATCAATGGAGTTTCTGGGAAGCCAATGGGGTCAGATGATGTTAAGACACATGTTCTGTGTTTAGGTGGATGGGCTACAACAGGTCATACACACACACTCACACAGACACACACACGTCGCTCTGATCTGATAGTGCTCTCTATCAGATCTGAACCTTCCAGAAAGAAGAGCTCAGCTGAACTCCGATCTGATCTGCATTCTGCTCTGAATGAGGAACTGCAGAGGAACCTTGATCTAACCAAACATCTGAAAGCTCCACAGAGAAGCTGCACGGGGAGGACGTCCTTCCTGTTATTGTTTATGAACAGAGACAGAAGAACCATTCAGATTCAGCTCCATCACAGATCCTCAAACCTCAACCTCACGCGAGCTACTGCATCAAACATCTGAACCACCTCAGAACTAAACCAGAACCAAGAAAGACCTTCACAAGGTCCAGCTGACTGGTGCAGCATCAAGGGAGTAGGTTTATCTTCTGGACCTCCATCTCCCAACAGGAACCACTGAAGATCAGAGGACTTCCCAACAGGAACCACTGAAGATCAGAGGACTTCCAAACAGAAACCACTGAAGATCAGAGGACTTCCAAACAGGAACCACTGAAGATCAGAGGACTTCCAAACAGGAACCACTGAAGATCAGAGGACTTCCCAACAGGAACCACTGAAGATCAGAGGACTTCCAAACAGGAACAACTGAAGATCAGTGGCTTTGATGGTTCCAAACAGGAGGGAACTCGTTCTCTCAAAGCTTTGCAGCATGAAGACCCTGAGCGGAACCCGTCAGTGGACCATGTGAGGACGCAGTGACCCACTTTGAGCTTCACCATGATTCCTGTTTGATTGTTCCATCTGGGTCACCGAGATTCGTTCTGTTCTCCCTTTAACCATAAACACCGTTCCCATGGCAACACCTTCAATATGGATTATATAAATCCATCATGTTCTACTGACCTACATCAATAACAAACGCAGAACCGCCCACGACCCCCCCCCTACCAGATCACCAGAACCCTGGTGTTTGTGGGAACAGTTTGGGGAAGGCCCCTCCCCATATTTATTCATCCATCATATTCAGCTTTATCCTCTATTAGGGTCACTGGGGGGGGGGTTCTCCATGCCCATCCAGGGGAGAACGTTTGGGGCACTGGGCAGATACACCCAGGACAGGGGGGGGCAATCCATCACTGGACACACGCTATATGGGGCAATTTGGAGCATTCAATTCACCTTGAATCCATGTTTTTGGACTGTGGGAGGAAACCAGAGAACCTGAAGGAAACCCACGTGGACGACATGCAAACTCCACCCAGATTTGGATTCGAACCTGGAATCCCTAGTGCTGAAAGGAGAACATGCTAAACCACTAAACCATGGTGCCACCAATCGGGTGACCCATCCATCCATTATCTTCAGCTTTATCCTCTATTAGGGTCGCACGTGGGGGGGGGGGTTCCCCATGCCCATTCAGGGTGGAACATTTGAGGCACTGGGCAGATACACCCAGGACAGGACGCCAATCTATCACTGAACACTCACACAAACACACTATATGGGGCAATTTGGAGAAGTCAATTCACCTTGATCCATGTTTTTTTGGAACGTGGGAGTACACGGAAACGTGGGAGTACATGGAAACTCCACCCAGATTGGGATTGGTGTGAGTGCTGAGAGGAGAACATGCTAAACCACCAAGCCACCTATAATCATACGAATTAATATATTATAATATATTAAGGGCGGCACGGTGGCTTAGTGCTTTAGCATGTTCTCCTCTCAGCACGAGGGACTCCCGGTTCGAATCCCCATCTGGGTGGAGTTTCCATGTCCTCCCCGTGTCCGCGTGGGTCTCCGCCGGGTTCTCCGGTTTCCTCCCACAGTCCAAAAACATGGATCAAGTCAATTGACTTCTCCCAATTGCCCCATATAGAGTGTGTGTGAGTGTGCAGTGATGGATTGGCGTCCTGTCCTGGGTGTATCTGCCCAGCGCCCGAAACGTTCTCCCCTGGATGGACATGGAGAACCCCCCCCCCCCTCCCCGACACTAATAGAGGATAAAGCGGGAGATAATGAATGATAATTGTGTGAGTGAGAGTGAAGGAGGACGCGGGGGGGGTGGAGATAAAATAGATATTTATTATCTGGTGCAGAATCACAGGATCTCAGGTGGATCATTGATGGAACGGCGGGCGTGGCCGGGGGCGGGGCCGGGGGCGTGGCGGTCAGGCGAGGGCCAGGACGGGGTGACTGAGGCCGCTGAAGTATGCGCGCTCTCTCTCGGTCATCACCTCGAGGTGCAGCGGCTGCTGACAGAGGGTACACTCTGCGGACGAGTGAGGCTTCAGCTCCAAACCCACCTCCTGCCAGACGTCCAGCAGCTTCTCTGCAACACACACACACACACACACACGGTGAGCACACACACACCCTCACACACACCCCCCCCCACCCACCCCTCACCCGACTTACCCACGAAGTATGTGATCATCTGCGGGGTGTGGTGCGGCGTGGGTGCGATGCGGAGCAGCTCGTCCCCGCGGGCGACGGTGGGGTAGTTGATGGCCTGGACGTAGACGTTGTGGCGGCTCATCATGAGGTCGCAGACGGCCGTGTTCTTCTGGGCGTGGCGCACCCTGACCGGGATGATGTGGCTGGGGCAGTGCACCACCGGCAGCCCCGCGTCCATCAGCGTGCGCCGCAGCAGCTTGACGTTGCGCTGGTGCGTGCGCCGCAGGGCGCGGCCCTCGTCCCCCTTCAGGACGGAGACGGACTCGCGCGCCCCCGCCAGCAGCATGGGCGGCAGCGAGGTGGTGAAGATGAAGCCGGCGGCGTACGAGCGCACCGTGTCCACCAGCGCCCCCGTGCTGGCGATGTAACCGCCCACGCAGCCGAACGCCTTCCCTGAGAACCACGGACACGCCCCCCCCCCCACGATTAATCAATAATCATTACACACGCTCATTAATAATCGTAATCATTTATAAAAAAATTATAATTAACAATCGAAACCCGATCTGGGTGGTTTTGCATGTTCACCCCACGTCTGTGTGAGATGACGCATAGTGGTTGGCGTGTTCGCCTCTCAGCACTGAGGATCCACTTTTGCATGTTCTCCCCATGGGTTTCCTCCGGGTTCTCCGGTTTCCTCCCACAGACCAAAGACATGGATTCAAGGTGAATTGAATGCTCCAAATTGCCTCATATAGTGTGTGCTTGCCCTCAGTGATAGATTGCCTGGTGCATCTTCCCAGCACCTAAAATGTTCCCCTGGACAGGCATGAAGAACCCCCCCCCCCTCACAACCCTAGAGAAGGATCAAGAGGAAGATGATGAATGAATGAGATGATGCATAGTGGTTGGCATGTTCTCCTCTCAGCACTGAGGATCCAGTTTTGCATGTTCTCCCCATGTGCGTGTGGGTTACTCCCACTGTCTATATACACACAGATTTAAGGTAAATTGAATGCTGTAAATTGCCCCAAATAGAGTGCACTGGCCTGGGTGTATCTGCCCAGCGTATAAAACGTTCTCCCCTGGAGGGGCATGAGGAACCCCCACCCCCCAATAGAGGATAAAGTGGAGGATGATGAATAAAAAATGTGAGAAAGTTCTGAAAAACTGATAATTATTATAATTAATTAATAATGAGTGTGAGGTCAGGAGGAGAACGGTTCTGAAGGCTGAGGGTCTCTGGTGTTGGCGTGTCTGATCTCTGAGAGAGAGAGAGAGACGTGTTCAGGGAGACAGAAAGGCGGCGGTCATGACGACCGGTCAGAGAACAAAACGGGCTCCTCCACACAGGGATCTGAGGAGCCCCGGGGGGGGGGGGGGGGGGGCGTTCCCAGCAACGGAAAGAAAACGAGCTTCTGTTCCTGAAGGTCTCAGGAGGAACCGGTGTCAGGAACAGGGACCGGCGTCACGTCCACACGGCTCTGTTCCCGTCAGCTCCATAATGAGGTTACAGAGCCGAGTGGACTGCCCGCGGTCACATGACCCCCCCCCCCCACACACACACACATCCCCCACACTGCGCTGTGATGTCATATCATCTCAGTCTCACCCAGGGTTCCGGAGATGATGTCCATCTTGTGCATGACTCCGTCCCGGTCCCCGATGCCTCCACCTCGGGCCCCGTACAGACCCACGGCGTGAACCTCGTCCACGAACGTCAGCGCCCCGAACTCGTGAGCCACGTCACACATCTGCTCCAGAGGACACACCCCACCTGGAACACGAAGAACATGAGAACCTGCACCACACCAACCAGCACGGCCGTTACATCTGGAGCTTCCATCATCTACAACAGGAGCTCAGAGATATAGCCTCATTTAAACACCGCTGAGAACCTAAGAACCTGGAGGTTCCGGTACCGTAATGTACGGGAGGAATCACTGCCGGAACGCCAAAAGGTTCAGAGTTCTGATTGGAACTTAGATTAACTCTTCAATATATTCAGACCATTCATTTCCAATCAGAACTCTGAACCTTTTGGCGTTCCTGAAGTGATTCATCCCGTCGGTGGTACATTACGGTACCGGAACCTCAGTGCTTTAAGAACCTCAAGGTCCCGGTACCGTGACGTACCGCCGACGGGATAAATCACTGCAGGAACGCCAATAGGTTCAGAAGATTGGAACTGAAAGTACACAGTTCTAATCTCAGATTAACTCTCCAATACATTCAGACCTTTCAGTTCCAATCAGAACCTTTCGGAACCTTGAGGTTCTTAAAGCACTGAGGTGCCAAAAGGTTCCTAGTTCTGATTGGAACTGCAAGTACACAGTTCTAATCTCAGATTAACTGTTCGATGCATTCAGACCTTTCAGTTCCAATCTGAACCTTTTGGCGTTCCAGCAGTGATTTATCCCATCGGTGGTACATTACGGTATTGGAACCTTGAGGTTCTTAAAGCAGTGAGGTTCCGGTACCGTAAAGTACCACCGACGGGATGAATCACTGCAGGAACGCCAAAAGGCTCAGAGGATTGGAACTGAAAGTACACAGATCTAATCTCAGATTACTCTCCAACACATTCAGACCTTTCAGTTCCAATCAGAACCTTTTGGCGTTCCAGCAGTGATTTATCCCATCGGTGGTACATTACGGTACCGGAACCTTTAGGTTCTTAAATCAGTGAGGTTCCGGTACCATAATGTAGCACCGACGGGATAAATCACTGCAGGAACGCCAAAAGGTTCAGAGTTCTGATTGGAAGTGAATGTATTGAACAGTTAATCTGTATTAAAGTTACAGTGTGAGCTCTAATCTCAGATTAATAATCCCTCCTCACGTTTAATCTTAAACTTCATTCAGTTTTTGGGTGTAATTAACGTAGTTTTATCATTAAGTTTCTGTTGATTAATTGGAGTGGTAGCTCAGTGGTCAGGGTGTTGGGCTATTAATCTGAAGGTTGTGGGTTCTAATCCCAGGTCCACTGAAGTTTCCAGTGTGGGTCCTTGAGCAAGACCCTTAACCCTCATTGCTGCAGGGGGCGCTGTGATGAACCCTGTGTTCACCTTGTAAGTCGCTTTGGATAAAAGCGTCCAATAAATGACCAAATGTAAATGTAAGTTGATGATTAATCTGACCGTCCATGGAGTGCACCGTCTCGAACGCCACGATCTTGGGCGTTGAAGGATCGGAGGTCTTCAGGAGCTGGCGCAGATGTTCCACGTCGTTGTGGCGGAAGATGAACTTCTTGGCGCCGCTGTTGCGGATCCCCTGGATCATGGAGGCGTGGTTCCCGGCGTCCGAGTAGATCTCGCAGCCTGGCGGCGTTCAGAGGAGATCGTTTAATCGTTTTAAATGAGGGTCAGAGCTCCGACTCAGGACGTTAGAACGTGGGGAGGACGTACCGGGGAGCATCTTGGCGAGGGTGAAGAGCGTGGAGTCATTGGCCACGAAACAGGACGTGAAGAGCAGGGCGGCGTCCTTGTCGTGGAGATCGGCCAGCTCGCGTTCCAGATCCACGTGGAACTTGCTGGTGCCCGATATGTTCCGCGTCCCCCCGGCGCCGGAGCCGTGTCTCCGTAACGTGTCCCTGTGAACGTGGAGGTCATTCAGAGGGGGGAGTCGTGTGGAATGTGGGGGTGGGAGGGGGAGGAGGAGGTTCCACTCACATGACCGTCTGCACCACCCGCGGGTGGCGGCTCATCCCCAGGTAATCGTTACTGCACCAGACGGAGACGTCCCGCCGCTCGCTCAGAGAAGCCGAGTAATCGTCCGCCATGGGGAACTCGCCGGCGCGCCGGTTCACCGTCTTGAAGACGCGGTACGTGTGGTCGCTCTTCTTCTCCTCGATCTTCTTCTCAAAGAACTCGTCGTACCGAAAGTTTGAGACCGCTGAAGAACAAACACACAAACATTCAACACCACACCAGCAGGAGGCGGGGCCTAAAACGTCTGACCACACAACTCAACTGACCAGATTAACGTAACCAGAAGCAGATTAGAGTCATCAGAGGCGAGTCGGATTAAATTAGATTAATCAGATGCATGTTAGATTAGATTAAATTAGATGTAGATCAGATTAACCAGATACAGGTTAGATTAGATGCAGGTCAGATTTGATTAACCAGATGCTGATTAGATTTAATTAGATTGATCAGATTCAAGTGGATCAATCAGATGCATGTTGAATAAAATCAGACTAAACAGATGCAGGTCAGATTAGATTAAATTAGATGCAGATCAGATTGATTAAATAGATGCAGGTTAGGTTACATCAGATGCAGGTCAGATTGGATTAAATAAATCACATCAGATTAACTAGTTGCGAATTATGTTCAATTAGATTGATCAGATCAGATTAACCAATTGCAGATTAGATTATTCAAATGCAGATTAGATTAACCAGTTGCAGATTATATTATTCAGATTAGATTAAATTGATCAGATTAACCAGTTGCAGATCAGATCAGATTAATCTCAGACAGATGGTCGTTTCTCTTTGAAGCAGATGGAGGAAGTGATCTGAGTTCCACTCGGTTCTCACTTCTCTTTACTCAGAACAGAAACAGTGTGGTGGGGCAGGTGTGTGTGTGTGGGGGGGGGGGGGAATGCTTACATTTTGGCATGTTCTCCTGCAGGAGGTGGGACACCATGGTGGGTCTCTGCTTCATCAGCTTCTTCATGAGGGTTCCGGCGGGCTGACCGTCCTGCTCCAGCTTTAGGGTGGACACGTCTGCACCTGCGATAACGAGCTTGGTTTAACGAGGGGCACGCCGATGGAGCGGAACGCTGATCTGAGGACAGGGGGACGGGAACCTTTCTGGAGGGTGCGGATCTCGGAGACGTCCTCCTGAAGCTCCATGCTGACCTCCCTCACCACGCTGCTGTTCTTCTGCCCCATCTCGCCCGCCAGGAACGGGCACTTAGAACCTGCAGGAGCTTTGGGGTGACCGGCGGGCATTTCAGGGGTCTCAACGGGTCCTAAAAATAAATAAATATTAAAAGTCTGAACGGAAACAGAACCGAGGGGAGGAGTTAACAACATTTAGGTCAGAGGCCACACCCCGGTCAAACCCGAGTCACATGGTAAAGCTCACCGCTGTTCATGATGTCATCGCTCTTCTGGAAGCCGGCGGTGGAGGTGGACACGGCGCGGGTCAGAGGCTTGGAGGCCAGGTCCATCATGACCGGACACTTCACGGCGTAGCTCACCAGAGTCTTCCTCGCCTGCTGGAAGAAGGCCTGGGGGACGCGGGACAGGAAGGGGCAGCGGATGAGGGCGTCCATGACTGACCGTCCGAATCTGAGGAACAAGAGTCAGAGTCCCAATTCGATCAGCCGTCTTCAGGTGAGCGATCAAACTCAGTTTTAGGGTTCTGTGTGACCCCCATGAGCTACACCTTAGGTTAAACCATCATTAACAGTATGGAGGTGGAGGGCGGAGTCAGGGGCGGGACTCAGCCTTTAATACACCTGCTCCCGAACAGCACAAAGACAGACACTGAAGACGCGTGGGACGCGGTGAAGGTTCATTTCTCAGCTGAGTCAAACTTCAAAGGGGATCTGAAGAGGAGGAGGTTCAGGTTACAGAACACACCTCCTCTCCTCCTCATTCCACAACCCGAGGAGCCATGACATCAGACCCGAGTGTGATGGCGGGGAGCCGGGAGGAGGCGATGGTGAGGGGTGGGGTTCAGGAACCATTTAAATTACACCAAGATAAAGCCTGAACCTTCAGGGCCTGCTCCGTGCCCCGGGCGGGGTCCGTACTGCGGGACCTCCACCTAGCTCCATATCCTCAGGTCCAACACATCAGAGGAGGTGAGAGCTTCCTGTCTGAGTGCGTTATAAACATTCACATCCTGTCTCCTTTCTGTATACACACACACACGAGGAGGGGACGAAGTCTCGGACCGCGAGGGAGACGAAATAACGCCAACGCAACACCAACAGAGGGGTCCAAGAACCAACACGGAACCCTAGAACAGGAAGCTTTAACCCAACATGGAGAGGAAAACGTTCCAGACACGAGACATGACGTCGGATCGGATCGGCGATTCAGTCCGATTTATTTATTTAATACAATAAAAACGTTATTATTAAAAATACAACTAATTATACACACACGGTTTGTGTATAATTGTGTAGGTCCTCATTAAAAAGAATAAAGATTGTAAATGTGAACACAAAACATGTTAAAAATGAAAACTGAAATTATGAAACACGTTTGCGGGGGTTTTTTTTTGGGGGGGGGAGGGAGGGGGGGGTCAGTGGGTCCAAGGTCGAGTCCCGTAACTCGTGACGGGTTCTGAAAGATCATGCCATTAGAACCTGGTTAATCCGGGGCTCAGGAACAAATCTGCTGCAGAGCCTTGAAACGTCTCATTGTTGGAGAACAAGCCGAGCTTCATACCGAATCCCCGATAATAATAATCCTGCATTGGAATCCCGATCCAGCAGCAGCACTGAGGGCAGGGTGTACGTGACGGACACGCAGACAGAACCTCCACGAGGGTCAAACAAGGACACCTTCAGAGCGGTTCCAGTTGGTTAAGCAGATAAGGGTCAGAAGAGCCAACATTCATACGAACAGACCGTTCTAATAAAGAACCTCAGGCCTAAAGATCAGACACCATCTCAAAGCTGCCGCTGTTCAGGTGCCAAATGGTGCATTGGAAACTTTTAGAACATTCACTCAGTTCTGTACATTTTTGAACGTACAATTTACAAATACAAATACTTTCACTCAGATTTGTACAGTTTTATATACCCGTAAATAATTTTTCAAAGTTTTGTAAATTATAGTATCTTTTAAATCTTTGTTTGTGTAAATTTTAGTGTGCGACACCGAAAGTATGGCACCTTAATTTCGTTATACCTGCTATATTGACAATAAAGATATTCTGATTCTGAAAACTTTAATCAACTTCCTGAGCTTTATATATATATATATATAAAAATCTGATTTTATTTTATTCCCTTTTTAACTTTTGTAAGGTGTCCTAGAGTAAGGTGTCCCCATTTATAAATAAAATGCATTTTATATATATATATATATATATATATATATATATATATATATATATATATATATATATATATATATATATATATATAATTAATGAACTTATAATTGGTTTAACACCAGGAATCTCATGACGTTAATGATAATTAAATTTTCTTGAATCTTGAGGAATGTGTGTGTGTGTGTGTATGTGTATGCACACACAATCTGTATATTGTTTCTTGTACAGTGGTTTTCTGTGTACAGGGCAGTGTGTGTAATGACCGCACCTACCACACCACATTCCTTGTATGTATAACACACCTGGCTGATTAAATCTGATTCTGATTTCATTATTGAATGAACGTTCCGTTCCGTCAGACGGCACCGTGTGCTTCTCCTTGAAACAAACCGCAGAACCTGAACTTCAGCCTGCCGCTGATCTTAAACACCGAATCGTGACGGACTCTGTGATTAATGAAGATCAGGTGAATAAAACACCGGGTTCTTCATTAAACGCAGGTCTGAAGTGAACGTACGGTCTGAAGGGGCGCGGTGACGAACTGAACGGTGATGATACACCGTGACTCAGCGGCTTTCTACAGACACCAGGAACACTTTAGAACCTGGTGATCGGCTTCAGAAAGCTGAGGACTCGCTTACACACCCTCACACACACACACCTTACACAGTGTACGGTTTCTCACCGTTACCTCACCGTACAAACATCACTAATCCTACATTCCAGATGTGAGGAACACCGTTACAGAGGCCACTCTGATTTACCTGAAATCCGTTTCTCCTCTTCAGACTTTAGTTTACACAGAATTAGGATTTTAAACATTTAAATATTTAAAAAAAAAAAAAAATCTATAATAATCCTTTTTTAAATGACATTTATGAATATACTCAAGATTTTGTAGTGTATTAATATAATTTTATTCATCTATTCATTATCTTCCGCTTTATCCTCTATTAGGGTTGTGGGGGGGGGGGTAGTCCCAATGCCCATCCAGTGGAGAACGTTTTGGGCGCTGGGCAGATACACCCAGGACAGGGGGGCAATCTATCACTGACACAAACTATATATGGGGCAATTTGGAGAATACATTTGACCTTGATCCATGTTTTTTGGACTGTGGGAGGACACCGGAGAACCGGGGAGAACATGCAAACTCCACCCAGATTGGGATTGGAACCGGGAAAATATTATTTTATTATTTTGCTTATTGTTTTTAAGCGTCTAATCAGGCCGCTGTACATTTAATTTATAATAAAGTCTTTCGATGTCCATCGTTTGTAGACTTTTGTCTTTTTTATTTTAACGTTATTGTTATAAACAGCATTAAAACGCAGCCTCCTGACATTTAAATGTTAGAGATTAAAGTCAGATTAAAGTTACAGAAGAGATTGGAGATATAAAGTTAAAATCAAAGGTAAAGATCACGTGACCCCTTCATACCTGTAGATTATTAAACATCAAAGCGACGACGGTCTGATGAGATGAATGAAGCGGTTGTGAAGAAAAAAACTAACCATAAACACAAAGTTCAGAAAGCACGGTGTGTGTTAGAGCAGGATTATTAAATGTCGGGATTAATTAATCCCGGATTAATGGGGGAGTTAGCGGGTTAGCTGGTAGCACGCCGTCACGGTGTTCCGTACTCACCGGAGGAGCGGCGGTTCCTCGGAGCGGGGGCCGGTGAGGGTCGGTGTGAGGGTGGCTGTGGGTCGGTGTGGGTGGATGCTGATGCTGCGGAGCTGCTGGAGGGAGCCTGCGGGTGGATGTGGAGCGTGTTTCCCGGAGCCGCTGCTCGGTATCCCGCACTGAGGACGAACGAAGCGGACTCTCAGGGTTACCTCAGCCTTATATACTCACACGCTCCCGGCCTACGTCACAGACGTCACCCGACGTCCACACCACGTGACCACATCCTCCGCTGTGAGTGGTCCGCTCATTCCGCGGTCTCGTGCACTACTTAGTGGAGACGATTAGAACTCGCACCCTACTTAGTGAACGAGATCTAATTAATGTGTCATTTGTTGGAATTTCATTCATTTATTCATTCATCAATTATCTTCTGCTTTATCCTCTATTAGGGTCGCGGGGGGGGGTTCCCCATGCCCATCCAGGGGAGAACGTCTCGGGCGCTGGGCAGATACACCCAGGACAGGGGGGCAATCTATCACTGGACACACACTCACTCACTCACACACACTCTATATGGGGCAATTTGGAGAACTCAATTGACTTGATCCATGTTTTTGGACTGTGGGAGGAAACCGGAGAACCCGGAGGAAACCCACGCGGAGACGGGGAGAACATGGAAACTCCACCCAGATGGGGATTCGAACCGGGAATCCCTAGTGCTGAGAGGAGAACATGCCAAACCACTAAGCCACCGTGCCTCCCTGTAATTAATATAGATTACATTATTTAATTAATTATTTTATCACAAAGTAAAATCTTCAAAAAACACAGCGTTGGTGCCATCTAGCGATTAACTGAAGATACTACATCTATAAAGTATTATATATAGTAATAATATAGTAATAATACTGTAAATATGTATTATTATTATTATTAGTAGTAGTATTATTAATACTCTATTAGGGTCGTGGGGGGGGGGGTTCCCCATGCCCATCCAGTGGAGAACGTTTCGGGCGCTGGGTAGATGCACCGAGGACAGGGCGCCAACACACTCTACATAGGGCAATTTAAAGCATTCAATTGACCTTGAATCCATGTTTTTGGACTGTGGGAGGAAACCGGAGAATGCGGAGGAGACCCACGCGGACACGGGGAGAACATGCAAAATCCACCCAGATTGGGATTCCAACTAGCACTGAGAGGAGAACATGCCAACAACTGAGCCACCTAATTTTAATTAGGTATCAGATGGAGATCATGACAGATTGTTTAATTAGTTCCTGGTTCTTTGTGTCCATGTAGCTCTTTAGTTCTCTTAATTACAGGAACCTTCACAAAAACTAACATATGGAACACAAACTACACACAAACTACACACTGCCTAAAATCATCCATCCATTCATTATCTTCTGCTTTATCCTCTATTAGGGTCGCGCGGGGGGGGGTTCCCCATGCCCATCCAGGGGAGAACGTCTCGGGCGCTGGGCAGATAGACCCAGGACAGGGCGCCAATCCATCACTGGACACACACTCACTCACACCCACACACTCTATATGGGGCAATTTGGAGAACTCAATTGACTTGATCCATGTTTTTGGACTGTGGGAAGAAACCGGAGAACCCGGAGGAAACCCACGCAGACACGGGGAGAACATGGAAACTCCACCCAGATGGGGATTCGAACCGGGAATCCCCAGCGCTGAGAGGAGAACATGCCAAACCACTAAGCACTGTCTAAACTGAAAGGTTTAAATGTTTAAATAATAAATGAATCCTGGAGTGCTATTTTTAGAACATGTTGTTTATTGGATGCTGTGCTTCAGCAGCTCATTAACATAAACCCAATGTACAGATCCAATAACATAACCCGCTGACACCATGACTGTGTGTGTGTGTGTGTGTGTGTGTGTGTGTGTTAGTGCAGTGTTAGTGTGTGTAGTGTGGGGTAGAGCTTCTCTCCGGACACTCTGTGTCTGAGACGTCTCTGTGTCCCAGAATCCGGTGATGATGATGTAAGAATCCCTCAGTCACGCCGTAACGGATCAGCCATCGCACCGCCGCCATCGCCGCCGCGCTCGGGGTCTCATCTGAGAGAAAACACTGCAATAAATACCACACCATTCGCCCTGCGCACGTGTGTGTGTGTGTGTGTGTGTGTGTGTACGTGTGTGTGTGTTATTACTGTTGAAGTTGCCCATGAAGGCCACGCCCACTGAGTCGTGATTGTGTTCTTTGGCATGAGCTCCCACGATTCCCCAACCTCTCCCTTCATACACAACACCACTCTGATCTACCAAGAAACTACACACACACACACACACACACACACACACACACACACACACACACACACACACACACACACAGTGGTATTTAAACATGAGTAACTCTTAATGTTTGTATTCATTGTTAATTATTAACTCATTCATCCATTATCCTCCGCTTTATCCTCTATTAGGGTCGCGGGGGGGGGGGGGTTCCCCATGCCCATCCAGGGGAGAACGTTTCAGGCGCTGGGCAGATACACCCAGGACAGGGGGGCAATCTATCACTGGGCACACACTCACTCACACACTCTATATGGGGCAATTTGGAGAACTCAATTGACCTTGATCCATGTTTTTGGACTGTGGGAGGAAACCGGAGAACCCGGAGGAAACCCACGCGGACACGGGGAGAACATGGAAACTCCACCCAGATGGGGGTTCGAATGACTGACCTCTGCAGGTGGAAGGTCAGGATAAAGAACTGAAGAAGAATCCTGCACTTGTTTTTATAGATTTAAACTCTCATGTCCTGATTTACCATCAATATGTTCTGATGCAGGCGGCACGGTGGCTTAGTGGTTTGGCATGTTCTCCGCTCAGCGTTAGGGACTCGAACCGGGAATTCCTAGAGCTGAGAGGAGAACATGCCAAAGCACTAAGCCACCGTGCCGCCTCATTGTTAATTATTCACCCAAAATAACATGAATACAGTTCTGATTGATGTCGGGGGGGAACGGTGACCTCATCACTGACTTGTAGGCGATGTCGTTGAAGCGGCGCTGGTGGATGTGTGTGTGTTGGATGTGTGTGAGCTGCTTCATGCTTTGTGGTGGACTCCAGCAGGTCCACATCGCCGTGTGATGAATGATGACCTCAGTGACCGGTTTATGTGACCTCTCCACGTTCTGGACCTCCATCGCTCCCCACGCACTGCGAGGAACCACCATCACTGCACACACACACACACACACACACACACACACACACACACATTTCATTATCTTTTTTTAAGTCAAGTTCTATTAAAGACAAGAACAGTTTAAATGGATGAAGTTCTCAGTCTGAGCGTCAAACCAGCGACCACAGACCGGGTACACAGTGTAAACCCATGGGTCAGGTATGGGTCAGGAATGGGTCAGGTATGGGTCAGGTATGGGTCAGGCATGGGTCAGGAATGGGTCAGGTATGGGTCAGGTATGGGTCAGTTAACCTCTGCCGACTGCTTTGTAATTTTAATTACATGTAGATGATCTAAGGATCGTTAAAAACACAGAATTGTGCATAACGACATTAAGAAATTAAAAATAGAACAGGGGGCGGCACGGCGACTTAGTGGTTGGCATGTTCTCCTCTCAGCACTGGGCATTCCCGGTTCGAGTCCCTAACGCTGAGCGGAGAACATGCCAAACCACTAAGCCACCGTGCCGCCTGCATCAGAACATATTGATGGTAAATCAGGACATGAGAGTTTAAATCTATAAAAACAAGTGCAGGATTCTTCTTCAGTTCTTTATCCTGACCTTCCACCTGCAGAGGTCAGTCATTCAGTCATTCATTCATTCATTCATTCATTCATTCATTTGTAAGCTTAAAGTTTCACATTAAGAAGCTGAATGCTGTAGAACTTTATTGAATAATAAAGGAATGACGGTGCTCTCTGACCTGTGCTGCGTCCAGCTGCTCCCTCACTCATGATCCTCTCCGTTTCAAACACACAGTGAGAGTTAAACAACATGTCGCTTCAGCGCTTCCTCCTGGAATTTCCCCATGACACATTCACACAATACACACACACACACACACACACACACACACCCAGAAACTGAGCAGTACTCACCGGCTGGAAGTTCTTCAGCTGAGTGAAGGCAGGAGTTTCCACTGCACACTGCTGATCTTCATGTCTCTGTGGTGTGAATGCTGGAATGTCCTGATGTGATGTGATGTTCTCTTATCTGCTGGAACTGGAATGACCATTCACGCTGGTCTTCCTGTTAGAACTTCAGTCTGAAGACACGACGGTGTAAATCCAGGAGCTCCATCTGTACACAACCTCCTGACTCTACAGTCTACAGAGTGCAGTCCTGTCATTCAGGGGCCCCACACTCAGCTCAGACTCTGAGGGACCGAGTCTTTTGCTCAGCTGCACCACGTCTCTGGACCTGTCTCCCGGTCCAGCTTAGGTCAGCGCAGAGCCTGGACAATTTTAAAGCTCTGTTTAAGACCTTTCTTTTTAAAAAAGCATGTGATTGTTGATGTGTTGATACATACATCATATTTAATGGTTTTTAGTGTTGGATGTTTGAGATTTTACAAAATGAAAAGTGCGTTACAAATAAAATCTATTATTATTATTATTATTATTATTATTGTTATTACAGTGTCCTGTGTTTGGAACCTCAGCGGGGGGGGGGGGGGGGGGGGTGTTAATTAACAGTGTTATTTATATTGGACACATTATTATGACATCATCATGAGGAGGAACTGATTTCAGGACACTGAACATTTGGAACATTTGTAGGTTCACCACCTGGTTGTGCAATCACGACAAAGAAACCATCCATCCATCCATTATCTTCTGCTTTATCCTCTACTAGGGTCTGGCCCATCCAGGGTAGAAAGTTTGAGGCACTGGGCAGATACACCCAGGACAGGACGCCAATCTATCACTGGACACACACTCACTCACACACACACACTCACTCATGGGGCAATTTGGAGAATTCAATTCACCTTGATCCATGTATTTGGACATGAGAACCTGGAGAACACCCACGCAGACACGGGGAGAACATGCATCCATCCAATATCTTCCACGTTATCCTGTACTAGGGTCGGGTGGGGGGGAGAACGTTTCAGGCGCTGGGCAGATACACCCAGGACAGGACGCCGATCTATCACTAGACACACACAAACTACGTATATGGGGCAATTTGGAGCATTCAATTTACCCACACAGACACGGGGAGAACATGCAAACTCCACCCTGATTGGGATTCGAACCTGGATGCCCAGTGCTGAGAGGAGAACATGCTAAACCACTAAGCCACCATGGCGCCCCTGAAGAAACCAATCAGCTCATTAAAGGACGTGTGGCTGACGGTGGATCAGTTTAAATGTTCAGCAGTCAGCTCTGAAGATCACAGCTGCAGGGTTTGGACCTGGACCTTCACTCCACCACAGATCTGCTGCAGAACGTTCTGACAGACGCTGAGAAACCAACCCAAACCAAACCCCTCCAGAGGCTGCAGGTGATAACCACAAACCAGGAGGAACCTTCAGATTTCATTACATTTATTCATTCAGCAGACGATTTTATCCAAAGCAACTTACAAATGAGAACATCAGTCAGAAGTTCTGAAGAAAACCAACTCCACTGAATTATTAAACCTGATCGTTATCTGATGCTGCACCCCCCCCACCCCCCTTTTTTTTTTTTACACAACAGGTTTTTGTTAAAGAGATGCGTCTTCAGTCGTTTCTTAAAACGTCTCAGTGACTCCGCCTTATGGACAGAGTTGGGAAGATCGTACTATCATGTTGCAGTGGAGAACGCCACGGAGTGAGAATCAGCTCCTCGGTGAGGTGGAACCACCAGGGGGCGATCATCACCGGAGCAAAGTGAACGAGTCGGAGTGTGTTTAGAAAAGATAGAGTGAAGGTAGGAGGGGCCAGATCCAGAGATGTTTCTGTAGGACAGAGTCAGTGACCTGTACTGAATGCAGCAGCTATAGGGAGCCAATCAGAGAGGAGAATATGAAATATAACATTGAGATGAAGACATGAACATCAAACGAAGGTTTATGACGTGAAGATCAAACATCAGAAGCTAAAAAAGAAAAGAGGAACAGTTCTTTGAGTTCTGTGATGGTCACTCGATGCCTTTAGCTCTCAGCTCCTCTCTCACTCTTCTGAGGTAATCTGGATCTGGATATCCAAAACTAACCACAAACAACATTAAAGATCACCGTTCTGATTGATTATTAATACAGAGACGTTAATTGAGATCATTATAAACCTCACCTGCCACTCAAACCCGTCTTGTGATGAATATCATTCCAGATAACCTGATCTTCAGCTCCGGTGGTTCTTGAGGTTCCTACAGTGAAGACAAGTCTCTGATTGAAAGCTCTCTTCAGCAGCTGAAGAACCTGGTTCCCTTCTTGGTTATCAGGTAAGTAGGCCATACGGTGGGTTCCAGTGTAACGCCTTCCTGGATTGGGATGTTCTCTCTGAACGGAACATAAAACAGGAACCTCAGCAGATCCAGGGATTTAATTCTTAATTAATTTTATCAACAGAAACATTTAGTAACGAGTTAAATCATCAGACTCGAGGCCCTGATTAATTTTAGATTGATTTATTATTATTATTAATATTATTATTATTATTGTTAATATAAGATATACCTTATTTGTCCCACAATGGGGAAATTCAGGTATTAATGGCGATATGTTTTTTTGGGGTGTGCTCATATTTATATTTTCAATTTGTCTGATTTTAACATTTTTATGGAGAGCAGAAACATTTAAAGGGATTTAAAGTTTAACTTTATTTTTCTAAAACGGCCCGAGATCAAAGAAAACTGAGCGTTTTGATTTAATTATTTTTATTTTTGTGGAAAAGAATCTTTTTTATTTAATTTTTCATGTTTTTTTTTGGCGGTGTCTTCAAACTTTAATCATTTTAACAAGCATTAATTTGTTTTATAAAGTTGAACTTTTATTTATTGTGGAATATTATTGCTGTCTGATTGGCTGATTGGCTTTGACACCCCTGAGTTAATGAACTAAATGAATCTCATTAATGAATCTGTGTGTGTTCTAATGAAGGTTGTTTATATTTGGCTGTAGAACCGATGGAACCTTTTTAGTTCTCAGTGTTGGATGTTTAAATGTCTGATGCACTGACTGAGGACTGCATTCTGAACAGTGCAGCGCCCCCAACAGGTCAAAGTTTGAACCGTCTGAACAAACTCTAGAACTTTAGGAATTTATTACTGAGTCTCAGAGCCACTCCCACTTTAATTTCAGCGTTCTATCATGTTCCTGATAAACGTGCAGAACCTGTTGAGAACTAACTTTAGTTCCCACAGTGAGCAGATCAAAGCCCTGAGGGTGATGATGGTTACTCAGTTAATACAGAAATGGTTCTCTTACTGTCTGAGTTCCACCTGGAATGCTGTAATCAATCACAATGGTTCCACAGTGAGGAAATCCAGAGAGACTCATGCTCAGATGACGGACATCCATTCGTCCATCTGGCTGATTTCCTATCAGGGTTCCGTAAACTTTCTTACACACAAAACAGATTTTCCCCAGAACCTTCTCTGATTGGTCCAAACACTCTTTGCAGAACTTGTGTCCACACTGCAGCTTCTTCTGATCAGTGAATGAATCCATACAAATAGGACACTTATCTTCTTCATCCTCCTTCTCTTCAGCTCTGATTGGCTGACGGTTTAAACCAGATGGTTCTGCTTCTTTGGTATTAAAGTCTCGGTTCTCCGCTGCGTTACTGAGCTGATCCGGCTGATGTGCACTGCATTGTGGGAAATCTCTTGGTGATCCAAGCTTTGATTTTGTTTTGGGATCAAACACAGATCTTCCCAAGATCTTCTCAATGTCATACACAGCAGGAACCAGGCGATGTTGCAGTCCAACCAGTTTCCAGCTTCCATTGTGTTCTCCGGCACCAACATCAGGATATTTAGAGCGAATTTTCTCAAACGCCTGAAGAACCTTCTCACGATCGGTTTGATCATCAAGTTCACAGGTAACAGTTGATGTGACCACTTTTTGGTAGATCTTCATTAACGCTGTGAGAGCCTGAGGTTCCAGATTGTGCCGATGAGTTCCTGTTGACTGAGCTGTGACCTGAATGGAACCATCAACAGTTCCACAATGAAAGACAACTCCATATTTACTCTGAAGGTTGAGGATCTGTTCTTGAAAAACTGAATTCATTATCATCCAGTGTGTCTGATTGATCTGTAGTGGAGCTGGAGGATCTTTAACGACCACTTTGATGGGATTAGACGTCTGATGTGAGGTTGAGGAACCTGCTGCATCATAGTTCCTGGAGGATTGTTCATGTTGATGTAGTTGGGTCTTCACCATGGAGGTGATGTTTTCTGGAGCAAACAGTTGATGGTTATCTGCTGAGGTAACCATCATCATCCGCTTCTCTCTATCTGGAATATTACGCTGTACTTCCTTCATGATGTCTGACTCCAGATCAGACTGAGGAATAAGAACTGCACTCAGATTAAGCGTGGCCTCCTGAAAAAGGTCAGAGAACTTCTGAACGGCTTCATTTATGGAACCACTGGTGCTGTTCTCTTTAGGAGTGAACCTGACTGATACTTCAGCCTCCATGTGGACTCCAGATGATCTTAGAACTTTAGCCAGCTCTTTCTTGTAAGCTTGAGTCATGTACAAGAACTGACTGAAGGGAACGGTGAGCTTGAACTCTTCTTCATCCTTCATAGAACCTGCAGTTCCACCAGCCTTCAGGAGAGAGGGGTCATGTTCTCCTGATGCTCCTGTAGATATCTGAGGTTCCATCATCACGTTCATCAAATTCCCCTGAAGAAAAATAAATGAAATTAACACCTACAAATAAATAACATATCAATACTTTTATATAAATATAAACACATTGTAGAGAGTTGTCTGCCCCCTGCTGCTCCACCCAAACATAACATCACAGAGAACCCTGATCTCAACCCCATCCAGCACCTTCAGGATGAACCAGCATGCTGATGGAGAGCCAGGTAATAATAATAATAATAATAATAAATTGAATGTAAACAGTCTTCTGGTTCTCTGGTCCCATACAGATCATTCTGTTGGATGAAGCAGAACATGGAGAAGCTTCTGACCTGCTGATAGAACCTCCATAATGTTCTAAACATCAGAGGTACAGCACGTTCACTTTAAAATATCCGTCCTCTGTATTTGTGATCATTAATAAAGACGGGTACCTGAGACGTTACACAACTTTCTTCTTTTTCTCTGGACTCTGGCACATACTTTGGCATGTTCTCCAAAAACTCAACTCTGATGTTGTTTGATGTTCTTCTAAGTGGAATTTCTATATTTTTCTTCTTCAGTAAATCATGACGCGCTGCAATATTAAAGACATCGTACACACAGAATTAATTCAGTCAAACTGATTGAGATTGAAATAAATCTGGAATGGAAATGACCTTCTGGTGGCGTAATCTCCACCTCTGCACAGGTCCTCTGATCTCCATCTTCACCCAGAAGGTTCAAATTAATAAAACTACAGCCCTTTGCTTCTTTACTCGCCCACGTCTGTAAAGTGGATTCTAGTTCTTTACACTTCTTTCTTTCCACTTTTGGAGGTTGATTTCCTCTCCAGTCGACCCGTATATAAACCTTTGCAGCGTTCTGATTGGGTTCCTGTAGAAACACACGTTCAGATCAGGACTCTGTTCACTCTGATCCATACCATGAGATCAGCTGTGATTTAAATAAATACTGATAACATAAAAATGTAAAGTAAATGAACCAACTTCCAAACCAACTTCAGGATCTTTAACGTCAGACGTGTTTACTGCAGCACCATCTGTTGTGTAATAATATGTATGTATAATGAGATAACGGGATTTATCCTGTAGTTCTGTAAATTGATTTGCAGGACAGATGTGATATGCACCTGGACGATAGAGCGTGTAATTAAATCCTCAGCTGATCTGTTCAAAGTCTTTAATGCTTATCTTTAAATCACGTTTATTAAAATCAGCTCACAGCTCACACAGTTCAAAGGCTTCTCTGCTTTTGTTGATACTTTTTTAAACATGCTTAATACAATTAACACATTAATTAATTAACACATTAATTAATTAACACATTAATTGTAGCTTTGTGAAAGTTACGAAGCCTCAGAGTTCATTAAAACGCAGGTTGATGAGATCATGAGATCGAAGGTTCACGACTTCCAGATAAACTCAGAGGCCACAGAGATAAACTCATTCACAAATGTGGGAGGTGCACAATGAAGTCCTGGATTTCCTTAATGTTTACTGTTTATTGTCCTGAATATTGTCTTGTGTTTATTGTAATTATGTTATTTGCACACGTGCTCTGTATTTTGGTTGTGTGTTTGCTGTTCCGTGTAGCAGCTTGTTCCTGGAGAACGTTGTTTCGTTCCACTGTATACTGTACACCACTGCACATTGTTGGAATGCCAAATAAAATCAAAGGGTTATGATGACTCCTCACGTTCTGAGCAGATCAGGTGTAAAATATATGATTTAACTAGAGGGCGCTATAGAGTCACTGAGGCCCAGCACTCTCTCGCTGTGACTCTGTGCTGCTGTCTCTGATCCCGTCTACATGAACATCCATAAAGCAAACACAGCTCACTGCACTGGAGGAGATAAGGAGAACCTGCTAAAGTTTTGAATTTAAGTAGTATCAGGAGTAGTTTCAGTTCACTGAGATCTTTAACCTAAGTGTTTCATCTTTACAACAATGAAATGATGCATGGAGCACAGACTCTCTCTCTCTCTCTCTGATATAAAAGTCCATTGTACATCCACAAATACAGAATGTTAAAATAAAAATAAGACAGAGAAACTGACAGTAAAGTCGTGCCAGCCTGCGGGTTCGGTCTCCGCGCCTCTCTCCTGTGACATGGCCATGGCTTTATCCTGAAACAGAGGATAAACACAAACTATTAAACTCTGATGCCCTGGTTACGGTTTTAAAGAAACTGATCAGAGGTTTACTGGTGGTTACACTGTTCACTGATTTATAATCTAAATTATTATTATTATTATTATTATTATTATTATTATTAGACTTTATTAAAACCTTTCATGTAATTCAGTATGAACTCTTTCTGTTTAGGACAGAACTCAGTTTCAGTTTCATTTTGCTGAACAAACAAAGTTTCAGTTTAATGTTTAGTTTAAAGTTTAAAGTTCGTGTTCGATCTGAATGTTTTTAATGAACAGAACTTCAGGTCATTAATGTGAAATTCAAAGTTTAATTTCCATATCTTCAGAAAGATAATGATCTGCATCTCTGTGTGAGACTGAACTGATCTGAGAACAGCTGATCACTGAGTGAGTGAGTTAATGAGATCAATTAATTAAGAGTTAATGTACTCACTGTTACAGCTCAGAGCATCAGACCTCAAACCTCTGCTTCTTAAATTCAGAAAACTACTCCATGTCAGGGAGCGGAGCTACGTCACTACGTCACCTGTCAGTCAGGCTGCGTCATCAGGAAGGGGGCGGGGCCAGGGTTAAGGTGTAAAGTCCGTCTCCTGAAGAACATGAACATTCAGAGTCATCTTCACTGTTAACTTTTTGAAAATAATAATTGAATAAATATATAATATAATATTATATTATAATAAATATAATATGTTCATTTATTATTATCAAAAAAAATAACAGAGAAGATGACTCAATGTTATCAGAGTATACACACACACACACACACACACACACACACACACACACACACACACACACACACCTGGGACAGATCTGCAGTCCATCATGAGACAAAGACATAAATACATTCACAGAAACATGAACATCATACACAAACAGTATCATCAGCATACAGGAGATCCATGCAAGCACGGGGAGAACATGCAAACTTCACACAGCAACCATGAACTACAAAACTGCAAACAATAAGAACATAATAAACTAAAAGAACACGATGTTAATGAAACACATTAACAATAACATAAAAAACACCGAACAAAGACATCTGTCTCAGTGACGTCACAATCAGGACGTGCGCGTTTGTGAGAAACCCGTCCTCTGATCAGCTGTTTACAGCGGTTAAGCCCCGCCCCCTCGACTTCACACACTTTCGATTTCGTTTTTTCGTAAGTTGCGTGTTTCGCAAAGAAGACAAAACAGATCCGAACCTCAGATCCGAACCTGAGATCCGAACCTCAGATCCGAACCTGAGATCCGAACCTCAGATCTGAACCAGAGATCCGAACCTCAGATCCGAACCTCAGATCCGAACCTGAGATCCGATCCTCAGATCCGAACCTGAGATCCGATCCTCAGATCCGAACCTCAGATCCGAACCTCAGACCCGAACCTGAGATCCGAACCTGAGATCCGAACCTCAGACCCGAACCTGAGATCCGAACCTCAGACCCGAACCTGAGACCCGAACCTCAGACCCGAACCTGAGATCCGAACCTGAGACCCGAACCTGAGATCCGATCCTCAGATCCGAACCTGAGATCTGAACCACAGATCCGAACCTGAGATCCGAACCTGAGATCCGAACCTGAGATCCGATCCGACACACAGCTGATCGGTGAGTATCGATTATTCCACTCACACGAACCTGCAGCAGTCTGACCTCAGAACAGTTCCACCATCTCACTCTGGAACCCAGACCTGTCTTCATGAATGATCATTTCATTAATGTGATCAGTTCATTAATGTGATCAGTTCATTAATGTGATCATTTCATTAATGTGATCATTTCATTAATGTGATCAGTTCATTAATGTGATCGGTTCATTAATGTGATCAGTTCATTAATGTGATCGGTTCATTAATGTGATCGGTTCATTATTGTGATCAGTTAATTAATGTGATCGGTTCATTAATGTGATCGGTTCATTAATGTGATCGGTTCATTAATGTGATCAGTTCATTAATGTGATCGGTTCATTAATGTGATCAGTTAATTAATGTGATCAGTTCATTAATGTGATCAGTTCATCAACGGATCTCAGGTTCGGATCTGGTTCATTAATGTGATCGTTTCATTAATGTGATCAGTTCATTAATGTGATCGGTTCATTAATGTGATCGGTTCATTAATGTGATCGGTTCATTAATGTGATCGGTTCATTAATGTGATCGGTTCATTAATGTGATTGGGTTCTTATTGATCTGGGGATCTGTGTGTTCATGTTATCTGAGAGTTCAGATGATGAATCTAAAGAAGAGAAAGCGAAAGTTCCTGATGTTCCTTTGGGTTCCAGAATTCATTCTTCTGAATGTTCTCACACTCACACTGGACTTTCATGTCCTGAATTCCTTCAACCATTTTTTTGGACTGTGGGCGGAAACCGGAGAACCCGGAGGAAACCCACACGGACACGGGGAGAACATGGAAACTCCACCAAGATGGGGATTCGAACCGGGAATCCCTAGTGCTGAGAGGAGAACATGCCAACCACTAAGCCTTTATCATGTCAATTAAATTGAATGAATTGTAATGTTAATTAAAGGGCTTTGTTGAGTTTGTTGAGTTTGTTGATGTGGAAAATGAACGAGTTCAAATAAATAGAGAACGAAGAAGATACAGAACTAAAGACACACGAGTTCTAATGCTGAAACATTTAATACAGTTTCATAAAAGAACTGTACAGAACCACAATTAAATCTCACTCATCAGAGACCATCATCATCATCATCATCATCATCATCATCTTCATCCATCGTTTACACCCACAGAACGTTCCTTCAGATCTGGAACAGGTCCATTGGACTGTTTGTTTATGAGGTCAGACACCGGCACACAGTCTCAGTTCTAATTCATCCCAAAGGTGGAAAAAGATTAAATTCCGCTGACTTCATATGTTTTTTATGTTTAACATGAAGGCCTCGGAGAACAAACTCCGTTTTCAAGGTGATGTTTATTTAACTCGTGGTGTGCATCGCTTCTTTTTACAGGATTTTTCTACGATGGCAGATAATCTAAATGACCCCATGGTGTCGCAGACGATGGAGGGCGAGGTGGAGGACATGGAGTGTCAGAACTCAGGCGTGAGTATTATTTAGAGTATGGGATTTTAATCAAGGACCTGCAGAACTGAACGTTTGGACGTACTACCATCCATCCATTCTCCTCCACTTCATCCTCTACTAGGGTCACACTCTATATGGGGCAATCTGGAGCATTTAATTTACCTTCAATCCATGTTTTTGGACTGTGGGAGGAAACCTGAGAGCCCGGAGGAATCCCACGTGGACATGCAAACTCCACCCAGATGGGGATTCGAACCTGGATGCCAAGCCCTGAGAGGAGAACATGCCAACCACTAATCCATTGTGTTGCCTGAATAAGCTTCTATTATATTAAATTGTAGTATGTTATTGATTTAACAACTTTCTCCATCGGTGCAGGACTCATCTGGGACGGGTTCTGCTTTGACTCCACCAGAGGGACAGCACGTCCTCCCAGAACACCCGGTATGGTCACAACACAAGAGACATCAAAAAGAAAAGACGTGTGAAAGGCAGGAGGTTTAAACACTTAAAAAATATAAGATTAGGTAGAAAATATCAGAGTTCTAACAAACAACAGAACTAAAGTTACCCCCAGTGAGTTCTACCTTCAGAGAGCGAGAACATGAGCAGAACATCCTGATGCACTCTGGAAACAAGTCCAGAAGTTTGAACATCTGGAAGAATGGAAGAACCTCTCACAGTGTGGAGCAGAAGATGAGCTCTCACTGAAGAGTTTCTCAAGAATCTGAAGAGCAGTGAACATGCACCAGAAGAACATCCCCACAGCTTGATGCTGCCACCACCATGCTTCATTGTGCATCATTCAGGTCCACAGCAGGTCATTAGTGAGGTTGAACTGGAGGTCTGAGCTTTGTGCTCGTTTTAATTGGGAGCTGAATGATGAACACATCAGAACATCAGAGATCTAACTGAATGAATCTGTTCCTCACTGGAATGAAAGCTTAAAGCCTGAGAGCTCGTCATGGTTCTGGTGTTTTCTGGCGTCTCCACCGTGTGGTGGGTGATGAGTAGAGATTAACGACTCTGACGGTGATGACGACTTCGTCTGAAGGTCTGAACTTCTCTTAAATCCTCTCATTCATTTCATGGTGTGTTTCAGTCAAAGAAAGAAGAAGATGAATCCAGATCCACACGAGATCCGACGTCTGAAGCTCCTGCTGCTAACCTCACCGTAACGTTTCAACAACATCATTTATAATCCACGTCATTAAGATTCAAAACTAATTACAGATATGTTTGATACCCGGACATCACCCCCACAGGAAATCAAACTGAATCCCGTTATCTCATTATAGACTCAGATTTAGACTCTGATCACCTTTATTGTCATTCAGTTCTACACTTGGTGTACGCAGAACGAAATTTCATTAGATTGGCTCTCAAGTATAAAAAAAAAGAGAGAAAATTTTGTACATGTGTAGAAACATGGGTAAAAAAAAAAACAACATATACATATATGTTCCCCATGCCCATCCAGGGGAGAACATTTCAGGCGCTGGGCAGATACACCCAGGACAGGGCGCCAATCTATCGCTGGGCGCACACTCACTCACACACACACACACACACACACACACACTCTACATGGGGCAATATGGAGAACTCAATTGACTTGATCCATGTTTTTGGACTGTGGGAGGAAACCGGAGAACCCGGAGGAAACCCACACGGACACGGGGAGAACATGGAAACTCCACCCAGATGGGGATTCGAACCGGGAATCCCTAGTGCTGAGAGGAGAACATGCTAAACCACTAAGCCACCGTGCAACCCATGGGTATAAAGTATACAACAAATAAATATATATATATATATATATATATATACAGTACACACAGCAGCATAGGTAAAAAAGGAGAATGAGAATGTGATTAGTGAAATGAATTATTTGTAAAGATTACAATTTAAATCAAGTAGACAGCTATATATAACTGTATAATTATATAATGTATAAATAATACATACATTATAGCTATAAAATATAAAAATGCATTTTGTTGCACATTCTAAGTGATAAACTTCTCAGATAGCATGTGGCTCAGAACTGAATTTTGACTTTATACATTAATAAGTTAATTATAATGTTCATGTGATTTAATCTTGAACTCGTAGAACCCGAGTGGAACAGATGGTGCTGCAGTAAACACGTCTGACGTTAAAGATCCTGAAGTTGGTTTGGAAGTTGGTTCATTTACTTTACATTTTTATGTTATCAGTATTTTCTTTTATTTAAATCACAGCTGATCTCATGGTATGGAACAGAGTGAACAGAGTCCTGATCTGAGCGTGTGTTTCTACAGGAACCCAATCAGAACGCTGCAAAGGTTTATATACGGGTCGACTGGAGAGGAAATCAACCTCCAAAAGTGGAAAGAAAGAACTGGAAAGAACTAGAAATCACTCTACAGACGTGGGCGAGTAAAGAAGCAAAGGGCTGTAGTTTTATTAATTTGAACCTTCTGGGTGAAGATGGAGATCAGAGGACTTGTGCAGAGGTGGAGATTACGCCACCAGAAGGTCATTTCCATTCCAGATTTATTTCAATCTCAATCAGTTTGACTGAATTAACTCTGTGTGTACGATGTCTTTAATATTGCAGCGCGTGATGATTTACTGAAGAAGAAAAATATAGAAATTCCACTTAGAAGAACATCAAACAACATCAGAGTTGAGTTTTTGGAGAACATGCCAAAGTATGTGCCAGAGTCCAGAGAAAAAGAAGAGAGTTGTGTAACGTCTCAGGTACCCGTCTTTATTAATGATCACAAATACAGAGGACGGATATTTTAAAGTGAACGTGCTGTACCTCTGATGTTTAGAACATTATGGAGGTTCTATCAGCAGGTCAGAAGCTTCTCCATGTTCTGCTCCATCCAACAGAATGATCTGTATGGGACCAGAGAACCAGAAGACTGTTTACATTCAATTTATTATTATTATTATTATTATTATTCATTCATTCATTCATTCATTCATTATCTCCCGCTTTATCCTATATTAGGGTTGCGGTGGGGTTCCCCATGCCCATCCAGGGGAGAACGTCTCGGGCGCAGGGCAGATAGACCCAGGACAGGGCGCCAGTCCATCGCTGGGTACACACTCACTCACTCCAACACACTCTATATCGGGCAATTTAGAGAACTCAATTAACTTGATCCATGTTTTTGGACTGTGGGAGGAAACCGGAGAACCCGGAGGAAACCCACGCGGACACGGGGAGAACATGGAAACTCCACCCAGATGGGGATTCGAACCGGGAATCCCTAGCGCTGAGAGGAGAACATGCTAACCACTAAGCCACCTTGCCGCCCCTATTATTATTATTATTATTATTATTATTATTATTATTATTACCTGGCTCTCCTGGTTGCTGGTTCATCCTGAAGGTGCTGGATGGGGTTGAGATCAGGGTTCTCTGTGATGTTAGGTTTGGGTGGAGCAGCAGGAGGCAGACAACTCTCTACAATGTGTTTACATTTATATAAAAGTATTGATATGTTATTTATTTGTAGGTGTTAATTTCTTTTATTTTTCTTCAGGGGAATTTAATGAACGTGATGATGGAACCTCAGATATCTACAGGAGCATCAGGAGAACACGACCCTTCTCTCCTGCAGGCTGATGGAACTGCAGGTTCTATGAAGGATGTAGTAAAGACCGTTCCCTTCAGTCAGTACTGGTACATGACTCAAGCTTGCAGTAAAGAGCTGGATGAAGTTCTCAGAACATCTGGAGTCCAAATGGAGGCTGAAGTATCAGTCAGGTTCACTCCTAAAGAGAACAGCACCAGTGGTTCTGTAGATGAAACCGTTCAGAAGTTCATTGACCTTGTTCAGAAGTATACACTTAATATGAGGTCAGTTCTAATCCCTCAGTCTGATCTGGAGTCAGACATCATGAAGGAAGTACAGCGTAATATTCCAGATAGAGAGAAGCGGATGGTGATGGTTACCTCAGCAGATAACCATCAACTGTTTGCTCCAGAAAACATCACCTCCATGGTGACGACCCAACTACATCAACATGAACAATCCTCCAGGAACTATGATGCAGCAGGTTCCTCAACCTCACATCAGACGTCTAATCCCATCAAAGTGGTCGTTAAAGATCCTCCAGCTCCACTACAGATCAGTCAGACACACTGGATGATAATGAATTCAGTTTTTCAAGAACAGATCCTCAACCTTCAGAGTAAATATGGAGTTGTCTTTCAAAATGGAACCGTTGATGGTTCCATTCAGGTCACAGCTCAGTCAACAGGAACTCATCGGCACAATCTGGAACCTCAGGCTCTCACAGCGTTAATGAAGATCTACCAAAAAGTGGTCACATCAACTGTTACCTGTGAACTTGATGATCAAACCGATCGTGAGAACGTTCTTCAGGCGTTTGAGAGAATTCGCTCTAAATATCCTCATGTTGGCGTAGGAGAACACAATGGAAGCTGGACACTGGTTGGACTGCAACATCACCTGGTTTCTGCTGTGTATGACATTGAGAAGATCTTAGGAAGATCTGTGTTTGATCCCAAAACAAAATCAAAGCTTGGATCTCCAAGAGATTTCCCACAATGCAGTGCACATCAGCCGGATCAGCTCAGTAACGCAACGGAGAACCGAGACTTTAATACCAAAGAAGCAGAACCATCTGGTTTAAACCGTCAGCCAATCAGAGCTGAAGAGAAGGAGGATGAAGAAGATAAGTGTCCTATTTGTATGGATTCATTCACTGATCAGAAGAAGCTGCAGTGTGGACACAAGTTCTGCAAAGAGTGTTTGGACCAATCAGAGAAGGTTCTGGGGAAAATCTGTTCCGTGTGTAAGAAAGTTTACGGAACCCTGATAGGAAATCAGCCGGATGGACGAATGAATGTCCATCATCAGAGCATGAGTCTCTCTGGATTTCCTCACTTTGGAACCATTGTGATTGATTACAGCATTCCAGGTGGAACTCAGACAGTAAGAGAACCATTCTGTATTAACTGAGTAACCATCATCACCCTCAGGGCTTTGATCTGCTCACTGTGGGAACTAAAGTTAGTTCTCAACAGGTTCTGCATGTTTATCAGGGTCTACTGTAGAAAGGAGAATTAAAGATTATATTAATCTATATATTAATTAATGGTTAAGCAGTACGGTGCGAGGGGGCGTGGCTTTATTCTGAATAAATCCATAAAGAGGTGTAATTAGTCCTGACGTGTAGTGGAGTACAGATCCACCACGTGATTTATTTAGAATAATACACAACCTCGAGTGTCTGATTACTTTAATAAAACACTTACAAACTCACTATAATAAAAAACAAGGTTTAATTTATAAATGTCGTCAAGATCGTTAATAAAATGGTCTTCTGTGAGGTAATCGAGTTCGGTTTCTCTAACAATCAAACACTGCCCTCTAGCGGCCAAATTACAGAAGACAGTTTATTAAACAGGTTTAGTTGCGATCTTTGTTTATATGAATCTGCATTTTATGATTTAAATTAATATTTATATCGTGTATTTATATCGCCTCAGAGGGGAAGATATTGTTGGTGACGTCACCGCTCGACAGACGGCTCAGCCAATCAGATTAAAGCAGCGGAGCCGTTTGGTAAAGACATTTTGATGTAATTGATCAGAATGTGGAGAAGGTTATTAAAGAACTTCAGGACATGACTGATCAGAGTGTCCATACAACCTCACATCTGAAGTTTATTAATGAGAACGACCCCCTCAGGAAACAGGAGAACATGGTTCCACCAACAGTTCCTCCATCTGTGAGGGAGTGCTGGTTTAGTTGGTTTGAAGGTTCTAGGTTGTTGGTTCCTGACAGACAATATTGCTTGGAGAACATTTCCAAACAGTTTCAGAGATCTGGATGAGGTCTGATATCTGTCCATGTAAAATAAATGAACAGATGTATGAGGCCACGCCCCTTAATCAGCATCTCAGCAACTTAAAGACCTGATAATTACATAAAAATGATGAACTCCCTGGATCTGCTGAGGTTCCTGTTTTATGTTCTGTTCAGAGAGAACATCCCAATCCAGGAAGACGTTACAGTGGAACCCACCGCACGGCCTACTTGCCTGATAACCAAGAAGGGAACCAGGTTCTTCATCTGCTGCAGAGAGCTTTCAATCAGAGACTCATCTTCACTGTTGGAACCTCAAGAACCACCGGAGCTGAAGATCAGGTTATCTGGAATGATATTCATCACAAGACGGGTTTGAGTGGCAGGTGAGGTTTATAATGATCTAATTAACGTCTCTGTATTAATAATCAATCAGAACGGTGATCTTTAATGTTGTTTGTGGTTAGTTTTGGATATCCAGATCCAGATTACCTCAGAAGAGTGAGAGAGGAGCTGAGAGCTAAAGGCATCGAGTGACCATCACAGAACTCAGAACGTCCCAAAGTCTGACATCCATTAAGGTTCATTAGAACATTATCAGAACCTCACAGTAACGAGCTGATTCTGCATGACGAGCGTTACAAAGGTTTTGATTGACTTTGATTTTAATGATGAATTCTGCAGATGATTGATTTGTTTGATCTTTTTAGAGAACAGAGTTTAAACGTTTAAATAAACTTGTCATGTTCACATTATTAAAACCCATACATTAAAAACACTGTGTTCTCTGATCTGACCCAACACACACACACACACACACACACACACACACACCACGTCCAGGACTGATCTGAGTTTAAAGGTGTTCATCATCAGTGATGAAGATGAGGATGAGGATAAACCTGGTGTAGTCTGATTCGTGACGCCGATCGGTTCTCTGTCTGTAGACTCGGTGTAACTTGCTCTTTTGTAGAAGTGTTCAGGACCAGTGTGATGTTCTGATTGAGGATGGAGGTCCATGTGGGTCATGTGATCTGAACGTTGCCATGGTAATCATGTTCTCTGTTCCGTCACTGTTCTGCGATTGTGGTTGTACGTTCATCACTGTTCCTTAGTTTCTGAATCCTCCTGAATTCCTGTGTAGATTAGATTAGATTAGATTAAAGTGGGCGGCACGGTGGCTTCGTGGTTGGCATGTTCTCCTCTCAGCAATACGGATTCCCGGTTCGAATCCGCATCTGGGTGGAGTTTGTATGTTCTCCCCGTGTCCGCGTGGGTTTCCTCCCACAGTCCAAAAACATGGATCAAGTCAATTGAATTCTCCAAATTGCCCCATATAGAGTGTGTTTGAGTGAGTGAGTGAGTGTGTGCCCAGTGATAGATTGCCCCCCTGTCCTGGGTGTATCTGCCCAGTGCCCAAAACAGTCTCCCCTGGATGGGCATGGGGAACCCCCCCCCCCACCCCTGCAACCCTGGTAGAGGATAAAGCAGAAGATAATGGATGGATGGATTAGAGTGCATTAATCCCTGGGCAATTTTGGTAACTGATGGTTCCTGGATTTAATTTTGAACTGACAGACAGACAGACGGGCGGGCGGACAGACAGACAGACAGACAGACAGACAGAAAGACAGACAGACGGACTCGGAGTGGGTGATTTGAGCGTGATGTTTTATTTGGGTTTAGTTGGTGATCCAGAAGCTCAGAATCAGAAAATGGTAATAATTCTTTAATTCTATAAAATCTTCCTCTTCATGTGCGTTACACGTTTTAAGCTTTAAAATTAAAAAAGACAGAAAGCAGCTGGACATACGGACCTGCAAACGATTCTCTACAGCGTGTATCATAAAAGCCGACGCAAAGAAACAATCCTCAAGGTATGGAATAATAACAACAATAATAATAATAATAATAATAATCATCTAAATACGGAGGTTTGGAGTTCAGACAGGTGAAAAAAACGTCTGATTGTGATTATAAACAGCTTTGATCTGGACTCCGCCCACCCCAGGCTGTTCCGACGGCCGTCCGGAGACGGAGGGATATTCTCTCTCTGTACAATCCATACAAAAATAAAAGCTGGAGTTCCTCCGTCCCGGCGTCCGCCGTCGCACCGAGGTCGAGGCCGTCACGCTCGAAGGCCGCAGACGGAAATAAAGACGGGGAGACATCACGTAGAAAAGTCCGACCCCGAGAAAATATAATACTGCATCACGTCCAAAACGTAGTCCTTCAGTTTGTACACCTGACGGCGTTCTCGCTCGTCTCCTGCAGGGGGCAGAGCTGTGCAAAGGCAAAAACGGGCGCTTTACTGCCGGCGAGGACATCACGCCAGCGGGTTGACCAGAGGCTCCTCGTCCCCCTGACACAGCAGCTCCTTCTTCTCGTCCGTGCTGGCCAGAGAGTTCCGGCTGTTCTGCGAGCCCATGTAGAGCGTGGCGTAAACCGGGTTCGTGAAGTTCGTCGGCTAAAAGAGAACAAACGTAGATTCATCCTCAGGCAGACAGGACCCCGAGGTCCGACGTCCAGAAAACATTCACATGACGTTTTAAAGTTAAACGAACGTCTCAAAAACCAACAACCAACGTTCTATCAGCACTCAGAACCAGAATGACAAAAGTTTGGTATTTAAATGAATGTAATAATAATAATAACTAGAAAAGAAAGTTTCTGAACAAACTTTGAAGTTGGCTTGGAAGGGCTGACCGCTGCTGCAAAAAAGAAAAAAAAACAAGCAAAAAAAACTACCAAAAAAAGACTGAAAAAGAAAAAAAAAACAAAAAAAAAAAGCTAACTATGCTAATGTGGAGAACATGCCAAAGTTGACGATGGCTAACCAAAAGCACGAAAAAAAAAAAGGACGAACAACTAAAATAAAAAGGGAAAAAAAAAAAAAAAAAAAAAAAAAAAAAAAAAAAAAAAAATGCTAACTATGCTAATGTGGAGAACATGCCAAACTTCCAAATCTCAACAAAAGAATGAACATCTAAGATTTAGAAGAAAGAAAAGAAAAAAAGAAAGAAGAAAAACTGTAAAACAGTGAAATTCAACAAAAAAAACCTGCGCAAAAATTTTTCAATGGAAAGTCAATAGGAAAAAGGGGCGTGGCACGAAAACCGGACACCAAATTGCTCCAAAAAGCACAAGCTACCTAAGCGGCTGTAGGAACTACCACTCTACAAAATTTCAACGTTCTACGTCAAAAGCTGCGGGACGAGAAAGAGCTAGAAAATCGCGCGAGAATTAAAAATAAGAAGATTAAAAAGAACGGCAAGTCGGCTTCTTCCAAACAAACCTAACTTAATTATTTTATAATTAAACGAATGAATAATTAAAGTCCTCTGGATGTTTGAGACCTGCTGACCTTATCTGGGTCCAGGGTGAAGTCGGAGTCCAGCAGCTCCCCCACGTCCTCGTCCTGCTCGCCTTCGTAGATTTTGTACGCCGGGTTTCCGATTTCCACGTTCATGGTTCCGTTGGTCATCCTCTGATGTTGGAAACCTTTGGCTCTGTAGAACGATAAAGAACACGGATATGAGAGGTTACTCTGAATCAATACCCAACAACACCACCAGGGGGCAGCACCACTCATTCTTAAGGGTGATTCGGATCAATTTTACTGTTTATTTATTTCAAAGCACTTCAGTCTTTACCTGCTGACCAATCACGTTCCTCCTGCTAGTTCCCTCCCCTCTTTCGTCTTACCCCGCCCCTTTTTTATTTTTATTAATTTATTTTTTTATATTTATTTAAAGGGCGGCACAGTGGTTTAGTGGCATGTTCTTCTCTCAGCACTAGGGATTCCCGGTTCGAATCCCCATCTGGGTGGAGTTTCCATGTTCTCTCCGTGTCCACGTGGGTTTCCTCCGGGTTCTCCGGTTTCCTCCCACAGTCCAAAAAACATGGATCAAGTCAAACGAATTCTCCAAATTGCCCCATATAGAGTGTGTGTGTGTGTGAGTGTTTGTGTGTCCAGCGATGGATTGGCTCCCTGTCCTGGGTCTATCTGCCCAGCGCCCGAGACGTTCTCCCCTGGATGGACATGGGGAACCCCACCCTGACCCTAATAGAGGATAAAGCGGGAGATAATGAATGAATGAATGAATGAATGAATATTTATTTAAAATTTTATTTGATTAATTAATTAATTATTTTTTTCAATTATTATTATTATTATATTTTTTTTATTTTATTTTTATTATTATTTATTTATCTATCTTTTTTTTTTTACACTTTTATTAGTATCTCACATTCATGTAAGTGATTTTTGTGTGATTTTTTTAAATTATTTTTTTTTACTAGGTGTTTTTTTGTCTTGGGGGTAAAAATCTTTTTTGAAGTCTGTTAAATATTCGGTACCACTTTCTATATTTGTATCATGACTTCACAATAAAAAAAAAAAATTAAAAAAAAAAAAAAAAAAAAAAAAAAAAAAAAAAAAAAAAAAGTTCGTTTCTACAAAATGCTCTGCAGTCCGTTTTGGCATCGCTCCTGAACTTTGGAATGTTCTCCCTGATTTCAG
>JAFMOC010000671.1:0-12500 GCA_019802505.1 Corydoras sp. C115 | reverse complement strand
GTGTAGGTGGTACCTGTGTGGCGGTTGGTTCCGTCCAGGTTGGAGAACTCGATGTAGTCCTCTCGGGCGTCGGCCCAGTAGATCCGGTCGTTAATGAAGTCCAGGGTCAAGCCGTTGGGCCACGTGATCCGGTCCTGAACGATCACGCTGCGATTCATCCCGTCCATCCCGACACGGCCGATGTGAGGGTCATCCCCCCAATCTGACCAGTACAGGTACCTGAGAGGAGAACCCAGTGGAGAACATCATCATTAACATCACGATCGACAACCAAAGACTTACAATAATATAATAATAATAACAAAATAAAACATAATAAAAAAAATAAAATAATAATAATAATAATAATAATAATAATAATTTAAAAAATCAACAAAACAACAATACTAATAAAATAATAAAATAACAAATAATAATAAGTAAATAAATAAACAAATAAAATGAAATAAAAAAAATAAAATTAAATAAAAATTAATTCAAATAAAAACAATAATAATGAAATAACAAAAAATAATAATAATAATAATAATAATAAAAAAATAAATAAAATGCAACAATAATAATAATAATAATAAAATAATGATAATCAAATAATAAAATAACAATAATAATAATAAAAATAATAAAATTAAATAAAAAAATAATAAAATTAAATAATATATATATATATAATAAAATAATAATAATGTAAAAAATAATAAAATTTAAATAATTAAATAATAACAATAATAAATAAAATAATAATAATAATAATAATAATAATAATAATAATAATAATAATAATGATAATAATAAAATAATAAATAAAATAATAATAATAATAATGGAACCCGTTGCGGACGTCCACGGCGATGGCTCGCGGTTCTTTCAGTCCCGTGTTAATCAGTGTACTTCTGAAGGCTCCGTCCAGCTTTGAGACCTCGATCATGTCCCGTCCCTTATCACACCAGTACAGGTTCTGCCCGACCCAGTCCACCGCCAGGCCGTCGGGGTTACTCAGGTGTGTGCGGTGCAGGACCTACAGGAACCGACGGACAGAACGTTCACCTCCTGACCGGTGGACCGTGCGTACAGGACCTGAGTGAGGACGTTACCTGAACGTCGCTGCCGTTAACGTGCATGCGTCTGATCATGCTGCCCTGCGTCGTCACGTCTGTCCAATACACCATCTGCTGTCTGTAATCGAAGTCCAACGCCACTGCGTTGTTCAGTCCCTGCACACACACAGATCAGACAGACAGAGTCACAGTCACAAACAGAGTCACAGTCACAGAGTCACAGACCGAATCACAGTAACAGACAGTCACAGACCGAGTCACAGACCGAATCACAGTCACAGAGTCACAGTAACAGACAGAGTCACAGACCGAGTCACAGACCGAATCACAGTCACAGAGTCACAGTAACAGAGGTACAGTTAACAGACGGTTACAGACCGAGTCACAGACAGAATCACAGTCACAAACAGAGTCACAGTCACAGACAGAGTCACAGACAGAATCACAGTAACAGAGTTACAGTAACAGAGTTACAGAGTTACAGTTAACAGAGTTACAGTTAACAGACAGTCACAGACAGAGTCACAGAGTTACAGTAACAGACCGAGTCACAGACAGAGTCACAGTCACAGACAGAGTCACAGTCACAGACAGAGTCACAGACAGAATCACAGTAACAGAGTTACAGTAACAGTTAACAGTCACAGACAGAGTCACAGACAGAATCACAGTCACAAACGGAGTCACAGACAGAGTCACAGACAGTACCTGTTTTAAAAGTGTGTAGTTGGATCCGTCCAGATTGAGTTTCCTTAAATAATATCGATTAGCGAAGATGAGAAACGGTTCTTCATCTAAACACAAACACACCTTCATCTTCATCATCATCATCACCATCATCATCAGTGTATAAGTTTAAATACAATAACGTCTGTATTATATGTTGTGTGTGTGTTTATATTATATTGTATAAATGTTGTGTATATCCGTGTGTGTGTATGTGTGTGTATTAGGTTGTATAATTACTAACCGGAGGTGGACTTGCAGACGGTGTGGTCAGTGTGTGTGTGTGTGTGTGTGTGTGTGTGTGTGTGTGTGTATTAGGTTGTATTATTACTAACCGGAGGTGGACTTGCAGACGGTGTGGTCAGTGTGTGTGTGTGTGTGTGTGTGTATTAGGTTGTATAATTACTAACCGGAGGTGGACTTGCAGACGGTGTGGTCAGTGTGTGTGTGTGTGTGTGTGTGTGTGTGTGTGTGTGTGTGTATTAGGTTGTATAATTACTAACCGGAGGTGGACTTGCAGACGGTGTGGTCAGTGTGTGTGTGTGTGTGTGTGTGTGTGTGTGTGTGTGTGTGGTGTGTGTGTGTATTAGGTTGTATTATTACTAACCGGAGGTGGACTTGCAGACGGTGTGGTCAGTGTGTGTGTGTGTGTGTGTGTGTGTGTGTGTGTGTGTATTAGGTTGTATATTACTAACCGGAGGTGGACTTGCAGACGGTGTGGTCAGTGTGTGTGTGTGTGTGTGTGTATTAGGTTGTATTATTACTAACCGGAGGTGACTTGCAGACGGTGTGGTCAGTGTGGGTGTGTCGTGTGTGTGTGTGTGTGTGTGTGTGTGTGTGTGTGTATTAGGTTGTATAATTACTAACCGGAGGTGGACTTGCAGACGGTGTGGGTCAGTGTGTTGTGTGTGTGTGTGTGTGTGTATTAGGTTGTATAATTACTAACCGGAGGTGGACTTGCAGACGGTGTGGTCAGTGTGTGTGTGTGTGTGTGTGTGTGTGTGTGTGTGTGTGTGTGTGTGTGTATTAGGTTGTATTATTACTAACCGGAGGTGGACTTGCAGATGGTGTGGTCAGTGTGTGTGTGTGTGTGTGTGTGTGTGTGTGTGTGTGTGTGTGTGTATTAGGTTGTATTATTACTAACCGGAGGTGGACTTGCAGACGGTGTGGTCAGTGTGTGTGTGTGTGTGTGTGTGTATTAGGTTGTATTATTACTAACAGGAGGTGGACTTGCAGACGGTGTGGTCAGTGTGGTGTGTGTGTGTGTGTGTGTGTGTGTGTGTGTGTTGTGGTGTGTGTGTGTATTAGGTTGTATTATTACTAACCGGAGGTGGACTTGCAGACGGTGTGGTCAGTGTGTGTGTGTGTGTGTGTGTGTATTAGGTTGTATTATTACTAACCGGAGGTGGACTTGCAGACGATGTGGTCAGTGTGTGTGTGTGTGTGTGTGTGTGTGTGTGTGTGTGTGTGTATTAGGTTGTATAATTTACTAACCGGAGGTGGACTTGCAGACGGTGTGGTCAGTGTGTGTGTGGTGTGTGTGTGTGTGTGTGTGTGTGTGTGTGTGTGTGTATTAGGTTGTATTATTACTAACCGGAGGTGGACTTGCAGACGGTGTGGTCAGTGTGTGTGTGTGTGGTGTGTGTGTGTGTGTGTGTGTGTGTGTATTAGGTTGTATAATTACTAACCGGAGGTGGACTTGCAGACGGTGTGGTGTCAGTGTGTGTGTGGTGTGTGTGTGTGTATTAGGTTGTATAATTACTAACCGGAGGTGGACTTGCAGACGGTGTGGTCAGTGTGTGTGTGTGTGTGTGTGTGTGTGTGTGTGTGTGTGTGTGTGTGTATTAGGTTGTATTATTACTAACCGGAGGTGGACTTGCAGATGGTGTGGTCAGTGTGTGTGTGTGTGTGTGTGTGTGTGTGTGTGTGTGTGTGTGTGTGTGTATTAGGTTGTATTATTACTAACCGGAGGTGGACTTGCAGACGGTGTGGTCAGTGTGTGTGTGTGTGTGTATTAGGTTGTATTATTACTAACCGGAGGTGGACTTGCAGACGGTGTGGTCAGTGTGTGTGTGTGTGTGTGTGTTGTGTGTGTGTGTGTGTGTGTGTGTGTGTGTATTAGGTTGTATTATTACTAACGGAGGTGGACTTGCAGACGGTGTGGTCAGTGTGTGTGTGTGTGTGTGTGTGTGTATTAGGTTGTATTTATTTACTAACCGGAGGTGGACTTGCAGACGATGTGGTCAGTGTGTGTGTGTGTGTGTGTGTGTGTGTGTGTGTGTGTGTGTATTAGGTTGTATAATTACTAACCGGAGGTGGACTTGCAGACGGTGTGGTCAGTGTGGTGTGTTGTGTGTGTGTGTGTGTGTGTGTGTGTGTGTATTAGGTTGTATTATTACTAACCTGGAGGTGGACTTGCAGACGGTGTGGGTCAGTGTGTGTGTGTGTGTGTGTGTGTATTAGGTTGTATTATTACTAACCGGAGGTGGACTTGCAGACGGTGTGGTCAGTGTGTGTGTGTGTGTGTGTGTGTGTGTGTGTGTGTGTGTATTAGGTTGTATAATTACTAACCGGAGGTGGACTTGCAGACGGTGTGGTCAGTGTGTGTGTGTGTGTGTGTGTAGTAGGTTGTATTATTACTAACCGGAGGTGGACTTGCAGACGGTGTGGTCAGTGTGTGTGTGTGTGTGTGTGTATTAGGTTGTATTATTACTAACCGGAGGTGGACTTGCAGACGGTGTGGTCAGTGTGTGTGTGTGGTGTGTGTGTGTGTGTGTGTGTGTATTAGGTTGTATTAATTACTAACCGGAGGTGGACTTGCAGACGGTGTGGTCAGTGTGTGTGTGTGTGTGTGTGTGTGTGTGTGTGTGTATTAGGTTGTATAATTACTAACCGGAGGTGGACTTGCAGACGGTGTGGTCAGTGTGTGTGTGTGTGTGTGTGTGTGTGTGTGTGTGTGTGTGTGTATTAGGTTGTATTATTACTAACGCGAGGTGGACTTGCAGATGGTGTGGTCAGTGTGTGTGTGTGTGTGTGTGTGTGTGTGTGTGTGTATTAGGTTGTATAATTACTAAACCGGAGGTGGACTTGCAGACGTGTGGTCAGTGTGTGTGTGTGTGTGTGTGTGTGTGTGTGTGTGTGTGTGTGTGTGTGTATTAGGTTGTATTATTACTAAACGGAGGTGGACTTGCAGATGGTGTGGTCAGTGTGTGTGTGTGTGTGTGTGTGTGTGTGTGTGTGTATTAGGTTGTATAATTACTAACCGGAGGTGGGACTTGCAGACGGGTGGTCAGTGTGTGTGTGTGTGTGTGTGTGTGTGTGTGTATTAGGTTGTATAATTACTAACAGGAGGTGGACTTGCAGACGGTGTGGTCAGTGTGTGTGTGTGTGTGTGTGTGTGTGTGTGTGTGTGTGTGTGTGTGTGTGTATTAGGTTGTATTATTACTAACCGGAGGTGGACTTGCAGACGGTGTGGTCAGTGTGTGTGTGTGTGTGTGTGTATTAGGTTGTATTATTACTAACCGGAGGTGGACTTGCAGACGGTGTGGTCAGTGTGTGTGTGTGTGTGTGTGTGTGTGTGTGTGTGTGTATTAGGTTGTATTATTACTAACCGGAGGTGGACTTGCAGACGGTGTGGTCAGTGTGTGTGTGTGTGTGTGTGTGTGTGTGTATTAGGTTGTATAATTACTAACCGGAGGTGGACTTGCAGACGGTGTGGTCAGTGTGTGTGTGTGTGTGTGTGTGTGTGTGTGTGTGTGTGTGTGTGTATTAGGTTGTATAATTACTAACCGGAGGTGGACTTGCAGACGGTGTGGTCAGTGTGTGTGTGTGTGTGTGTGTGTGTGTGTGTATTAGGTTGTATAATTACTAACCGGAGGTGGACTTGCAGACGGTGTGGTCAGTGGCGCTGGGCTGAAAGCCGTCCACACACACACACCTGAAGCTGCCGTGTGTGTTGATGCAGCGCTGCGTGCAGGGGAACGTGCTGGAACACTCGTCCACGTCCACACACGTCCTCCCGTCGTCCTTCAGCCTGAAGCCGGCGTGACAGCGGCACTGCGCGAGGTCCGGGGTGGGGACACAGAGGGAGGGTCAGGTTCCGCCGTAACGGCCATCGCGCCCCGCCCCCTCGCCCCCCTCGCGCCCCGCCCCCTCGCCCCCCCTCCTCACCTTGAAGCCGATCTTCAGGTCCTCACAGAGCTGCGAGCAGCCGCTCAGCCGGCTGTTGAGACACTCGTTAATGAAGCAGTTCAGCTCGTCAGTGCCGTCGCCGCAGTCGTCATGACGATCGCACAGCACCGCCTCGTCCACGCAGCGCCCGTTCCCGCAGGCGTACATCGTGTGGTTACACCTCCTCTCTGATTTAGACACATCCATAAACATCAGAACGTGTGCCGGGGCCGGGGGTCGGGGGGTCGGGGGCCGGGGGTCGAAAGGGGCGGGGGTCCTCACCGGTTCCAGTGCAGTTGTGAGTTTTTGGGGGCCTCGTCAGAGCGATCGTGACAGTCGAACTCTCCGTCACACTGCCACGAGCTCCGGATCAGACAGCGGCCGTTAGCGCAGCGGAACTCTGAGGGTTTACAGGTGGGGTACTCTGCGCGCACACACACACACACACACTGAACACTGCACTGTGGGGGGGGGGGGCTCACAGTCAGCACAAAATATTATATATACATTAAATAAAAAATAAAAAACTTAATTATTTCTGAAACAGAAAAACAGAAGTGTGATTAATAATTAATAATTAACAAAACTTTATATCAGAATTAAATCGTCTTTAAATTCACTGAGATACAAAAACACCAGTGAGGATGAGGATGATGATGAGGATGGTGCAGTGAGGATGAAGATGATGATGAGGATGGTGCAGTGAGGATGAGGAAGGTGCAGTGAGGATGAGGATGATGATGAGGATGATGATGATGGTGCAGTGAGGATGAAGATGAGGATGATGATGATGATGATGGTGCAGTGAGGATGAGGATGATGATGAAGATGGTGCAGTGAGGATGAGGAAGGTGCAGTGAGGATGAAGATGATGATGAGGATGGTGCAGTGAGGATGAAGATGATGATGATGGTGCAGTGAGGATGAGGAAGGTGCAGTGAGGATGAGGATGAGGATGATGAAGATGGTGCAGTGAGGATGAGGATGATGATGAAGATGGTGCAGTGAGGATGAGGATGATGATGAGGAAGGTGCAGTGAGGATGAGGAAGGTGCAGTGAGGATGATGAAGATGATGAAGGCTCACCACATTCCTCAGACTCGTCCGATCCATCGCTGCAGTCTTTATCGTGATCACAGACGAAGTGTTTGGGGACGCACTGTTTATTACGACACATGAACTCACGCTCATCACACACGTTCCTGAACACTGCAACACAGAACACGGAACCTCCGTCAGGAGAACCTCCGTCAGGAAAACACGGAACCTCCGTCAGGAGAACCTCCGTCAGGAGAACATGGAACCTCCGTCAGGAGAACCTCCGTCAGGAAAACACGGAACCTCCGTCAGGAGAACCTCCGTCAGGAGAACATGGAACCTCCGTCAGGAGAACACGTGGCATTCAGAACGGTGTAATACACGTCTCTCAGTGAGGATGGAGAACGTGGACGGTCCTCACCGCAGCCGGCCTTGGTGTCCTCGTCGGCCCCGTCGGGACAGTCCCGGTCCCCGTCACACACCCAGTGCTGCGGAAGACAGCGGTGAGACCCGGGACACTGGAACTCATCTGCACCGCACGTCTTATTCTCTACGGAGGACAGGAGAACCCAGATCAGAACCTCCACCCTCACCACATCCACCTACCTCACCCTCACCTCCACCCTCCTCCTCTTATTCTCTACAGAGGACAGGAGAACCCAGATCAGAACCTCCACCCCTCACCTCCGCCCTCACCACATCCACCTCCACCCTCCTATATCCACCTCCTCCACCTACTCCAACCTCATCTCCACCCTCACCACATCCACCTACCCCAACCTCCCCTCCAACACCCCACCATCTCCACCCTCACCACATCCACCTACCCCAACCTCATCTCCAGCACCCCACCATCTCCACCCTCACCACCATCACCACCTCCATCTACCCCAACCTCCCCTCCACCCTCACCACCCTCCCCTCCACCCTCCTCCTGTTTGGATGAAGAGTGAGGTTCGAGACTCACTGCAGCGGCTGTCTTCATCACTTCCATCTCCACAATCATCTGTTCCATCACAAAGCCAACTGCTGGAGATACAGCGATGGTTCCCACACTCGAACTGCAACGCAGAACACACCTTATCTACACACACACACACACACACACACAACGACAACACATCAGGTCACCATAGTTCACTTTAAATAGAAAAGAAAGCTTGTGCATGTCTGTGTGTAAGTGTGTGTGTATATAAGTGTATGTGCGTGTGTGTGTGTGTGTGTGTACAGTATATATATATATATATAAGTGTGTATGTATGTGTGTGTGTATAAGTATAGGTATAAGTGTGTGTGTGTGTTTGTGTGTTTGTGTGTATGTGTATAAGTGTGTGTATGTATGTATGTGTGTGTGTATATTTGTGTGTATACAGTATATATGTGTGTGTGTGTATATAAGTGTGTGTGTGTGTGTGTGTGTGTTTGTATGTGTGTGTGTGTGTGTGTGTGTGTGTGTGTGTGTGTGTGTGTGTGTTCTCACCACAGTTGACCTCGTCCGCTCCGTCCTCACAGTCGTGTTCTTTGTCGCAGGTCCAGCTCTGAGGGATGCAGCGTCCACTCGGACACAGGAAAAAGTTAAAGCGGCATTTCTTCTTTCCGACATCAACAGAACCTGAACGGACCCACGGAACCGTGACCAACCCGGGCTTTAGAACGCTGTGTGTGTGAGTGTGTGTGTGTGTGTGTGTGTTACCGGGACAGTTCATCTCATCAGAGTAGTCTCCGCAGTCGTTGGCGCCGTCGCAGAGCCAGGCCGGGGCGTAGCAGAGCGAGGTGAACTCACAGCGCTGATAGGCCACGCCCGCGCCGCCCAGCCGGAAATACCCCGAGCAGTCCGTAACGGCTAGAGTGGACAGAGAGGGGGCGCTGTTACACTGTTACAACTGTAGCTCAGGGTGCTAGAGCTGTGTGAGTCAGTCAGTTTCAAACCAACATGATATCACACATGTCCACCAGGTGGCGCCAGATTCTCAGATATTAAATGAGTAAATCAGTCCAATAAAATAAAGTCCATGGTTCCTTCAATTCAAACATCTGGAACTCACGACAGTTCATCTCGTCGCTGGCGTCGTCACAGTCCACCTTCTGATCGCAGCGCGAGGAGTTCGAGATGCACTGACCGTCCCTGCAGCGGAACTGATCCGGCGTGCACGAGGTGGCTGCGCACACACACACACACACATACACACACACACACACACACACACACACACACACACACCACGTTTTAACAGTGCTCTCACCCCGTTCCATAATCTGGCAGTAGAACATGGTTCCTGTGGAAGTTCCAGTGTGCATGCTTGCATTATAATGTAGTTGGATGTTTGGCAGGTTCTCCCTGCAGCAGTGGTCAGTTTATTAATCATTCGATCTGATTGGTCGGGTTCTGGTGGGACTCACTGTTGCAGAACGCTTCGTCTGATTTATCTTTACAGTCGTCCTGTCCGTTACACCAAGAACCGAGTCTCACACAGCGGCCGTTCAGACAGCGCTTATAACCCTTCTTACACACACGGTTACCTACACACACACACACACACACATAAATAAATGTAAACACACAAAAATAACTGTAAACACACACAAATGTCAACACACACACACACAGAAATAAATAAATGTGAACACAAACACACATAAATAATAATGTAAACACACACACAGATTTCTAAGTGAACACACCCACACACACACACACAGAGTCAGTTGTGTAAGTGAACACACACACACACTCACCGCAGTAGAAGTGTTTCTCGTCAGATTTGTCTTTGCAGTGAGGCGAGCCGTCACAGGTCAGTGTGTAATCAATACAATCTCCATTAGCGCACTGAAAATCACTCATACTGCTGCACGACGTGTTGGGTGCTGCAACACACACACACACACACACACACACACACACACACACACAGACACACACAGGTTTATAGATCACAGAACTTTGTGCATTATTAAAAATCTCACTTATTTTTGTTATTGTTGGAAATGTCAGTAGCAAAAACTCGAGTGTGTGTGTGTGGTGGGGTGTGTGTGTGTGTGTGTGTGTGTGTGTGTGTGTGTGTGAGAGCATTAGTGTACCGATGCAGGTATTGTCCTCGATAGAAGTTTTCTTTCTCCTCTCGCTCTACAGCTGCTAGTTCACTCGACCGTCAGCAGAGACCAGACACAAGCTCACCACAACCTCCATTATTCACCCTGCAGGGGGAGACATTACCTACACACACACACACACACACACACAATCACACACACACACACACACAATCACACACACACACAATCACACACACACACAATCACACACACACACACACACACAGTTGATTCCTAGAAAGAAAGTCTAGGGTTACAGATCACTTTGTTTCATGTGTAATTTTGCATGTTCTCCAGACACATGTGTGGACTTTACTCTGTGTGTGTGTGTGTGTGTGTGTGTGTGTGTGTGTGTGTGTGTGTGTGTGTGTGTATCAGAGCTGATGATGACGCTCACAGCTGTTGGTGTCGTTGGCGACGGCGATGATTCCCATCGGCTGTTGAGGAATGTCGGCACGCCGGGCAGAACCTTCATAGTCGTTTTTCCGATGTACTTATTGGCACAGACCAGCTTCAGAACGGCGCGCCCGCGGACCCAGTCCGTCCAGTAAAAGATGTGCTCCACCGTACACAGGCTAACCCCGAACGGGTGGGACCGGACCGTTCTTCAGGATCACCTGCACCACACACACACACACACAACACACACACTAACCACACACACAGTGACATTACAGCTGACTCCACAGTGAAGCATGGTGGTGGCAGCACCAATCCGGGGTCAGATGCTGATGAATGCATCAGTAATGGCTGTGTGTCTGTGCGGGTTTGCTATGGCGAGGGCGGTGCTATGGTTGTCGGTTGCTATCGGTGAGGTGGCGGTTGTTATGGTGAGCGTGTGGTTGCTGAAATGGTGCGGTTGCAAGAAAGTATGTTGTGATCGTGGGTTTGCTAATGGCGACGCGCAGATTTGCTACGTGCGAAGGTGCTGTTTGCTATTTGGCGACTAGCACTGTTGCTATGGCCGAGGTGTGGTTGCCATGGAAAGGTGTGGTTACTATGGCAAAGTTGTTGGTTGCTATGGCGACGCACGTGTTGTTTTGGCGACGCAACGGTTTTGCTCAATGGCGAGCACGCAGCTGGTTGTTTTTGGCGAGGCGTGGTTGTTTTGGCAGAGGATGTGCGGTTGCTATGGCGAGGTGGCGGTTGCTATGGCGCAAGACTGGCACGATTGCTTATGGCGAGGTGTGGTTGTTTTGGCGAGGGGCCCTGGTTGCTATGGCGAGGTTTCACTTGCGGTTGCTATGGCGACGCAAGGTTGTTATGGTGCGAGGTGTGGTTCTGTTTTGGCGAGGCCCTGGTTGCCATGGCGAGGTGCGTTGCTATGGCGACGCACGCTATAGGGTTGCTATGGGCGAGGTTGTGTGTTGTTTTGGGCGAGGTGTGTTTGCTATGGCGACGCAAGGTTTGCTATGGCGAGGTGAAAAGGTTGCTTTTTGGCGAGGTATGTCGGTTTAGTTTTGTGGCGAGGTTGTTGCTGCTATGGCGAGGTTGCGGTTTTTTTTTTTTCTTTTTTCGGCGAGCCACTGGTTGCTATGGCGAGGCGCGGTTGGCTTATGCCTATGGCGACGCAAGGTTGGCTGCCTTTATGGCGGGGTGTGGTTGTTTTGGCGAGGCCTGGTTGCTATGGCGAGGTGCGGTTGCTATGGCGACGCACGATTGGCTATATTGGCGAGGTGGGTTTGGTTTTGGCGAGGCCTGGTTGCTATGGTGAGGTGCGGTTGCTATGGCGACGCAATGGTCGGTTGCTATCTTTGGCGAAGCCTGGTTTGCCATGGCGAGGCTCGTGTCTGCACTCACCGTAGCGTGTGTTGACTGCCGTCGTACTCGTCATCGCATCAAGCGATCTTGCCAGCGTGCGCGTTCGGTTGAAGTTTTAGAGCTTTCTCGGTGCGGTGTTCGATGTGCCCCCCCAGACCAGACTTGGCGGGTTTCTCGAATGTTCCGAACCCTGATTGATCACACACCACGTTGCTCCCCCCCAGAGAGAGTGAGCGCGCATTTACTATCTCGGGAGGATCTGCTCGTTCCAGTGTCGTCCCAGAACATTCAGACTGAGGACCCAGTGAAGAACAGAGGTGACACGAGGACCCGCAGGACATGATTACATACACCACAGTTTGAGGACACACTAGACACCACTCGTGAGGAACACCAACTACACCCACAGGTGAGGACACACTACACCAACAGTGAGGACACACTCCCCACCAGTGGAGAGACAACACTACAACCACTGTGAGGACCCCACCTACACCACAGTTTTTCAAGGCACCCCACACGTGACACCAACAGTTGAGGACACACTACACCACAGGTGAATGGACACACCCTACACCACTGTGAGGACACCCCACACCACAGTGGGAGGCCACCCACTAAACACCACAGTGAGGACACACTACCACCACAGGT